>OZ025243.1:87574944-87679944 GCA_964019155.1 Osedax fenrisi
TCGTTAACCTTTGATGTTTACGCCGAGGTTGAAATTAATGGCGGTACCGATATCGACGCTGGAAATGTAGGCCGCGGTGACGGCGTCCAGTAGCGAGAAACTCTCTATGCTTAAACTTAGGAAATCTGTATAACAATATCTGTACAACAAACAATCGCAGTCTATATACCATGTACATATATAATAAATAATTTAATAAAATAATTATTTATAATTTAAAAAATTTCCAGGGTGAATGAAAAGTATAGCTTGTTTTTCTATCATTAGGTTCCTATTATATATATATATATATATATATATAATAATTCACACATTATTTATGTGATAAGCATACATAACTTAAATATGTACACATAGTAAACATATATGTATCTATATAATGCGAAGTAATCTACATTACTTATCACAATAGATGCTTTGTACATTTTGTGTGTTATAATTTTATAAAGCTTCATATTTATAAGTGATTATGACTATATCTTAAGTAGTTTAATGTCGCAAACTTTTATTATAACATGGAATCAAAATTATTTTTGACATTGTAGCAAATTTTTTATTTTTTTTATAAAATTTCGTAATTGCATAATATGAATAATTCTAGAAACATATATTGTAAGTAGTATTTATAATAAAAAATAATTATTGAGTAATCTAGATGCCATCATTTTGATGGGAGTTTTTGATTTTTAAATTAAAATAGCTAAAAATCTTATGATTTAAAATAAATAAACTACTATATAATTCACAAAATAAAATATAAATATAATTATAATACAATTATATACTCTAATATATACTATAATATTAAACAGAGATCTATGCTAATATAACAGTTATAACACAATAACTATTTTATTAGGTTTTAAATGATAGTATAATACATATATATATAGGTTTTAGGTTTTATATAACAGGTTTCAAATGATAGTATAATACATATATATATATATATATATATATATATATATATATATATGTGTAATAATGAGTGCTATACCATACCCTAATGTTGTTAAAAATATACACAACATTACAATATAGAATATTAAAATATAACTGTATACAAACCTCAAGGCATAACCATAAATGAAATAATATTATCAAATTTAATATAATTCAGATTATAATACTGCTACACAACAGCTCATCCAACCAATTCTATTAAAATAAACTAAATAACATTAAATACAAAAATCAATATATAAGAAATCAAAATTTATACTTTTATAATTATTACATAACACTAAACAAAAATATATAATAAACTAAATAACATTGACTAAGAGTGTGTTTTTGGTCAAACACAGGTGGTGCGCAGTTAGTAGAAACAAATGTCGAGTGTTTTTCGTCAACCACTAGTGCAATCACTAATACAAGTATTTATATATGGATATATTTGTATTTAAATAACATTAAATAACATGCATTAAACATATATATATATATATATATATATATATATATATATATATATATATATATATATACATACACACTTGTACTAGTAAATATAATGTAATACATACTTGTATATGTATATAATAATATATATATGTATATATAATATATATATGTATATATAATATATATATAATATATATTATATTATTATTATATTATATATATAATAATAATATATTTATATATATATATATTATTATATATATACATATATGATGTATACATACATACATACATACATACATACATACATACATACATGTATACATACATACATACATACATACACGCATACATACACGCTAACATCAATAACTTCAATTTAATTTTTGATAAATAATTGCGCGCATATCTAAAAATAGCAATAACATCACAATTGTGACGTATTTTATGATTCATTTCATAGGCAGAGATTATTATGCTTGCGTTCAAAGCTTAGAGCTAGAGAAAGTTCTCTCTGGATCTATGATACACTAGAGTGGCGCAGATGGCAAGTGATGTGGTACGAATAAATAGCACAACCAGACGTGTTTTGTAACAGTTGGATTTTTACATGCAGTGAATACGAATTTCTCGTACACCTGTGGTTGTTACACCTGTGGTTGACCAAAAACACACCCTAAAGAAACACAAAAATCAATATATACGAAATCAACATTTATAATTTTATAATTATTACATAATACACAACAACAAAATAACTAATTAAAAATATATAATATACACTTAAAAACAAATACATTAAAAATATAGAACACTTTAGTCAGCTACATATATATATATATATATATATATGAAAAATATATATATAATATATAAAATGAATTAATAAATGTTATTATATCCTCCAATATCCTTAAATGTATTGATGATACAATTTATTATATTATAAAATTAATTGTTAAATAATAGATTAATATAATATTGTAATATATACATTGTACAGATAAAATTATTTTAAAGCAAACAATTATTAACAACTATTTTAAATAAATCATATTTCTAAACTATTTTGTTGATTAATACTTTTAAATAAATATAAATAAATAAATATACTATATATATAACCTATATGTTATATAATGCATTTTCAATTATAAATTAATTCTTAAAATCATTGGAAAAGTAAAAACCTCTTTATAAGAAAACCTCTCTATAAGAAACTATTTTTTGTCAGTACCTTTTTTATAGTATATTTATTTATTTATATTTATTAAAAGTATTAATCAAAAGAATAGTTTAGAAATATGATTTATTTAAAATAGTTTTTAATAATAGTTTGCTTTTAAATAATTTTATCTGTACAATGTATATATTACAATATTATAATAATCTATTATTTAACAATTAATTGTATAATATAATAAATTGTATCATCAATACATTTAAGGATATTGGAGGATATAATAACATTAATTAATTCATTTTAATAAATTTATGGATATACAATTACAATTATTAATTCATTTTAATTCATTTCAAGCTGATTTATGTAATATAAAATATTTGTAAGAAAAAAAAATATCTTATATAATAATTAATTTCTATAATTTGTAACAATACTTCTATTTATATATAATTATTTGTTATATTTTGTATACATTAAGTTTCTTATAAATAGGTTTTTCTTATATTTTTCTTATAAGATTTTCTTATAGAGGTTTTTTAATGTGGAAAAGGTTGAATTCCAACCAAATGTGTGAACAATTTTCTTATAAAGAGGTTTTTCTTATAAATAGGTTTCTTATAGAGAGGTTTTACTGTATATGTATTATACAGTATAATTTATACTATCATTTAAAACCTAATAAAATAGCTATTGTGTTATAACTGTTATATTAGATTAAGCTAATTAGGTCTCTGTTTACTGTAACGGTATACGCATAGAGAACGAAGTGACTTCATTTCATATACGTAAAGCATAGACATATAATTAGGTACACTGCTATTGGAGATAAAGTTAGTTCACCAATTTGAATGACAATCCACCATTGTGTTTGTCAAGTTGTATTTGTACATCATATTTTCAATAAAAATTCACATACATTACTATAATGACTCGCAATTGTATTAATAAGTATGATATATCTATCAAAATAAGCCAAATTATTAAAATTATATAAATAAGTACACCTATCATATAATATTATAAATAATGTTACCAAACCTAGTAAAAAATTAAGTTATATTATATTTATTTTTAAATATTTAAAAATAATATTTTAATTTAATGACTAAATATCAATTTACTAACAATATAATAAACTAATTAGCTTACATTATATAAAATGGAGATTACACAATTTTAGATTAATATATAATCAATAAATAAGCAATTTAATATATGAAAAATTCCAATTATATGTATTTTATAATTAGATATTTACAACTACTATTTTCATATTTTTCATATCAATTGACAAATTATAAAGAATATCACTGAATTATAATTGAATCAATATATTTAATTCAATGAATTCTCATTGTATTCGTATTAATCAAATGGTGAAAAAAAATACATTGCATATGTCTACCCAATGCAGTCTACCCAATTCTAAGTCTATGACGTAAAGACATCCCACTGATGATAGAAGCGAGCGAGTGTAGTCGCTATGCTATTCAGAGGTACCGGTCAATTCATACCGGTTCATTTCGTACCAGTTCATTTCGTACCAAGTAATTTTATACCAAGTCATTTTATACCAAGTCATTACATTCCAAGTTATTTCGTACCACGTCATTTCGTACCAAGTCATTTCATACAAAGTTATTTCGTACCAGTTCATTTCATTTTGATAAAAATGCCGATTAGTACCACGAAACAATCAAATTGTACCGTATAAGCAAAAGTGATATTTCGTTGTAGTCGGAATAACTCGGTACGAGATGACCGGTATCACTGTTACCTCTGGAACACCTGAGACGATGACGTGACAGCGGGTAGGAGAGGGGTTCAGCGGTAACGCCCCTTCTGTAGAGGTGATCGCGTAGTCGTAGCTCTAGTAGTAATAGGATGGGGCCGGCGGTGGACTCGCAATCATCGGCCCCTATGTTCAGGTTACCTGGGGACGGGGTGGGGCGGCGGTATCTGTGATTATCACCGGTATGGCCTAATTGATAGATATAGATATAGATATGCGAATTTTATTTAAACGCTAATTTAATTATAAGACCCTTATAGTGTGCATGCACATTAATAGAGATGATGCAGTTTTAACTAGTTATACTATCTAGAGGTAGTAGATAATAATATCGGTCTTCGAGATTTTCAAATATGAAAAAATTGGTTTCAAGTATTTAGTATAAATTTCTATATTTACTGTTTGATTATTTGACTCTGATGATATTGCGGATATTTACTGTATGATCATATAAATTGAAACCAATTATTTCATATCTGAAAATCTCGAAGAACGATAGTATTATCTACTACCTCTAGATAGTATAACTAGTTATAACTCTGCATCGTCTCTATTAATGTGCATGATTATAACGTCTATTTGAATATAGAGAGAGAGTGATTGCAACATAAAGAGATAGGAAAAAGAGTGAGAGCGAGAGAGTGAAATAGATAGTGAAAGAGAGAGAGAGAAAGAGAGAGAGTGAGAGAGAGAGTGAGAGAGATAGAGTGACATAGAGAGACAGAGAGGTACATAGAGAGAGAAAGAGAGAGAGAGAGAGAGAGAGAGAGAGAGAGAGAGAGAGAAAGAGAGAGAGAGAGAGAGAGAGAGAGATAGAGAGAGAGATTGCAACATAAAGAGAGAGAGTGAGAGAGATAGAGAGAGAGATAGAGATATAGTGACATAGAGGTACAGAGAGAGAGGGTGAGAGATATAGAGATAGAGATAGAGATATATATAGAGAGAGATTGAGAGAGAAATAGAGGGTGAGAGAGAGATGGAGTGAGAAAGATATAGAGATAGAGATATAGAGAGAGATAAAAATAGAGAGTAAGATAGAGAGAGATATATAGACCGAGAGAAAGAGAGAGAGATAGAGAAAGAGAGATAGATAGAGAGTAACCTATGATATGGATGAGGTTGAAGGTTTGTGTGGAATTGCTCAGCTGCTTCTTGAGGGCATCGGCATTCTCTACGCGAAACGTCAACTCTTTAGACGGGCGGCCGGATATTTGTACTTTGGGCTGGAAGTTGTCGTACTCAGCACTCATATATCCGTAGATCAAATCCTGGTGAATCAGATTCATCGGATAATAAATCATACATAGGCATATTTATAAGATAAGTGTTTAGATTGAGTTTAGAATAATATATTGACGTTGAAAATAATATATAAATAGCATATATATATATATATATATATATATATATGAAAATAAATATATGAAAATTTAACATATACATAATAGTGAATCTACTACAAAAGACTTCTAAGATATGCAGATATTAAGTTGCTAGATGGCACCTATCTGCTATAAAGGTATAATACATTCGATATGCAGTCAATAGCTATATAACATAGGCAACCGACATCTAAAGATAAACAACCAATAAATCATATGGATAAATAAGCTTTATAAGATGGACAAACGTTATACTTTATCCGCAGGTGAACTTCTATCTCATAGGTTACATCCTGCCATATATCTCTTTCCAATATCACTTCCTCCACTTCTAGTGAAACTGTGATTCATATTTATATGAATGTGTATACGCGTATGTATATCGGTGTATTTGAGTATTTTTATGTGCGTATGTTGTTAAAAGTAATATCACATATAAATGACATATAAAAAATATCCCGCAATAATACATGTTCAATAATTATTGAACATATATTATTGATTATAATCAACTGTACATGTTATCCATCATTTACTCAATAGGTGGCTACGAATCTTAACATTTAATTATAAATATTCATCTAATGTTATCTGCGATGTATTCACTTTAGTTATTAAGGAGCATGTTAAATAACTTCCACCTTTACAGGGGTGGGGATGGGAGGGGTTGAATTCATTATGTTTATAATATTTCAATATGTTTAAAATGCATAAATAAGTCACTTATGATTTCTCTAGAATGACATCATCACATCATTTTAAAGATAACTAACTATATTTTAATATATTTTAATATTTTGAAGTGAAATAAATACTCTTCCCCCCCACTCTACATTAGTATTGCAACTAGGGGTTCTGGAACGATTTTGTGTATGTAGGGGGACCAACTAATCAACATACATTTTGTGGTAAAAATGGGGGGGGTACCAATATATAGGAGGTCCCCCCTAGATTTTAAAGTGGGGGGGACACATCCCCCCCATCCCCCCTGTTTCAGCGCCCCTAATTACAACTAATATATATTAAATCGATATCCATATTTAAACATTATCAATAACCACGCATCGATTACTGATTACTATTATACGTATAGAGTTGTTCATAGGGCAGCGCGAGCTTTAGTATATGGGTGTATTCTAGAGAATCGGAGCAACCAAGACTAACTCGATAGGTCGCAGGTCATATTGATGTCTTTGGAATGCTGCGTTCTGCCGTTGTTGTAGTTCATTATGATTTTGAGTTTTGTGTGGTCAGATATACTCGCGCAAGTCGTAGTGTTCAGAAAAGTGGAATTTATATTGACTGAAATTATAATATTAATAATATTATAATATAATATATATATATATATATATATATATATATATATATATAATTTGTTAAATTGATTAAAATAATATATTTATTATGGTGAATTTATATTATAATATTTATATAATTATATATATATATAACAGTACCTATTATTCTATATTCGGTCTGAGAATATTTATCGATTTTCAAATCTACTATTCCTTCTTGAATAGGAAAATTAATCAAATTTGATGATAAATATATTTCATAATTGTTCAAAGTTATTGCTTGGTCTTTTCTGTTTACTATCATCATCTATTATGTAATGGAATTACATAATGTCATTATAAAATAGTATTATGTAATGTAATACTTCTATTTTATATTAATTTAGTTTTTAATAATAATCTATTATGTATTATTAGTAACAATACCTATATATCTTTCTGGTAATAAAGATAGAAATAATTATTTAATATATAATTATTTAATATTATATTTATATACATACCATTAAAGTTAAGAAATAATATTAGGAAAATGAATATGTATGTCTGAATTACTACAGGAATTCGACTAACCTCTAAATTCCATACATAAGTAGAATAAGGCCATATCTCATGTTCTATATTATCATTACGAAGAAGCAGATTAACTGAAAATAATATATATTTATTTTGAAAAAATATAAATATATACAAAATTTCGAACTATATATTAAAATATAAATAAATAATTCAATTGTTCAATAATCAAGCTATAGAATTACGCAGAATTCATAATTAATATATAATTATATATATTAATACTGTTTAGTGCTTATTTTAAGCACTGCTTAATATTTATAAATGTTAATAAGTGTCAAATTTTATATGAAACAAAATGAATGATATTTGATATAAAATAATATATATATTTATTTATTATTTTATTTATTTTATTTACTGAATATTGAATTAATATACAGAAGGATATTCAGAAGCTATACATAGCTTATATTAAGAATATCCTTATAACAACAATATCAAATATTTAATATATAATAATAATTATGAAATAAGAAAATATAATAATAAAAATGGTGTAATACAAGATATTTATATCGAATATACACGTTAATAATAATAATAATAATACAATATATATACACACACAACATAATAATAACCATTAACATCAGCCGGCTCAGACATAGAACTACAATTAACAGCAGTAAAATTTCCGGTCGCGACTATTTCATTATCGGTGACGTCGAGTTCAGAGTACGGGCGGCCATTACCGCGGTTACCATAGTTATCGGTGACCTTCATGATTAGGAGGAGATCTCGTCGGTCGCAATAGAGGTTGGGGTATTCGAATACGATACCTGCGAGGCGATGGTGAGGAGTGGCTGGGTTGAATGTAGTGGTGGTAAGGTTGGAGTGATGAGGAGGGGGGTAGTTAATGTGGTAGGAGTAATGAAGGATGGGCTAATGGGGTAGGAATGGTAATAATAATAATAATTATTATTATTATTCAAATTGTTTTCGACTCATGAAAATGTAGATATTTAATATGTCGTGTAAATGGAAAAAAAATTACAAAAAATATGTTATTAAAGTTAAGATATTGCTTTAAAAGGTGGCGTTAAAATAATAAACCTTT
Organism: Osedax fenrisi; assembly: GCA_964019155.1. Taxonomy (NCBI): domain Eukaryota; kingdom Metazoa; phylum Annelida; class Polychaeta; order Sabellida; family Siboglinidae; genus Osedax; species Osedax fenrisi. The sequence goes on from OZ025243.1 coordinate 87,583,646, forward strand.
AACTCTTTAAAACTCAGATGTCCCAAATATATTATATTATATACTTATAAAAATAAATATAACTTGTAATTGACAAATTTTAATATATGAGTAAAATTTCCTTAAAAATGCATTTTTTTTACAAAATATACATAATATCTGGGCATTTAGTGAAGTATTATTTAAAATGACTGTGTCTTAAGGGTGCGAGTTAAAATATGATTAATATTTTTATTTTAACAAAAAAAATGTATTATTTATTATCCATGTTTAATATCTTATTTATATATTTGTAAATTTTCATTAATTATTTTTGAGTATTTATATCAATATAAAGTGTTTTTATAAGCGTAATCGATATAATAATTATTTGAAATTGACAGGATTTTTTGTAAATACTTGTCACATTTAATTGTATATTTCGATATCGTATACAAATATTTTACTAAACAAATTTATATTTTTACATTAAGCATAGATTATAGATATATTCTATATAATTAATAATCAAATCACTTATGTGTATAACAAGATATCATTGGTTGAAAAGATACAATACCAAACAGACAATTTTGAAATGTTCTTTCTATAATTAGCTCTGTCTAGTCAATAATTTATATTCTTGTATTTATTTTAAATTATTCATTATTTATTTTTTATAATACTTTATAATTATTATTAAACTATTACAATTTATAAATTTATATTTTTCTATTTTATAACTTCTATACATATATGTATATGTATATCACATCATAATATATATTTGAGTACTAATCTATATTAGTACTAATTATTATTGTTTCAGTGTTGTTTGTATACCATTATATTTTACTTGTCATTTATATATATAACTGTAATATATATATATATATATATATTTTATAATATTTAGTGATTATTTGTTTAACAAAACTTTGAACTTCATTTTCACAAGTTTCTACTTTTTCACTTAGTAACCTCATGTAAATGCCTACTACTTTTTTAATTTTTATTATTTTTATCTGAAATTTGTACTATAAATATAAAAAATTTACATCTATAGGAATCCTGTTGGATTTATTATTATATTTTATATTAATTAAATAAATGATGCTAAACTTGCATTTTAATGAAAAAAATGAAAAATATATATTTAATTAATTGAGACTATTTTTTTACAATATTTTAAATTAAGTACATTTATAAAAAGACAGATCCTATATGATGTAGGAAAGTATCTGTTGAATACAAACAAAATTATATAATTATCTCCATTAGTTATTTATCCTTAACATTTTTAGATAGAGCTAAATTAGCATTGATTAGATGAACGCGCGCCTCCCCCCTTAAAGGGTTAACGGAAGGATTAATGAAGAAGGGGTTAATGAAGTGGGGTAATAAAGGATGACTAATGCAAGGGGATCATACGAAGAGAGAATTACGTACCGTCATCATTCAAGTTCCACACGGGATCGAGACCGTAGTTCATCGCCAGTCTTTGCTGCTCGGTGAGCTGATATCGCAATCTAGTCGAATGTTCATCTATCTGTAGAGGTACGGGTGTATTAGTATCTGTTATCTAATCTACTCTATGTGATGGTATAGGTGTTGTAATGCAATACATCTACTATATGTGAGGGAACCATACATGTCTATTAGTGCAATATATGTACTACATATACTAGTGTAATATATATATATATATATATATATAATTATACTATTTCTAATTGTATAATAATCATTGTTGCAAGATTTACTAGTAGGGGGATATGCAAGTGTTGGTGAACAGGTGGAATAGACGTGGTGTGGGCAGTGTTAATCTAATGCAATAGTACAGTATATAGTTGTGCTGGTATGTGATATACTAGTAGGGGTAGGGTAGTGCGGTAGGTTATAGTAGGAGGAGAGGTACGATGGCGAACGTTTCCATTGGCCGACAGGTAGAACGCTAGATCGACGGTCGTCCAATCGACTAGAGGCTCGTCGGTGGCGGCGAGACCGCGTGCGCTCAGGCGTATCCGCACGTCTAGCGTTATTCGATTGGACGAGATCGCAAGAGAGCCGTTCAAGTGGTAATCCAACGACACTATTGATGAGGTTATGTATCGTTAACTCCTGGGTGGGAGAATGTTTTGCAATACTATTACTAATGGCGACTACGATCTATGTCTTCTGCGATGGTAACTCTTAAAGAGTATTCGTGGATATACACAAATATATATATATATATATATATATATATATATATATATATATATATATATATATATATTGAAGTGGGGTTGTTTCTATGCTACATCGTAAATATTCCTGAAATATTGAATGGTAATATATTATGAGGTGTACACTGTACAGTAGACCGGTTCGTACTTTTTTTTTTTTCATAATTTTATAAACCTTCACATCTATAACAATTATGTATACTATGATGAATAAGTGTTTACAATTGTAGACCTATATATTAAATAGTTTTAGGTCATGAGACCTTTATATTTTAACATTGAATACATATACAATTTAATATGGGCGAGATATAGAAATAAGTTTTATTCAATTTTCATCAAATTGAATAATTTTGTTCAAGCCAACTATGAATATATCCTAAAAAATATATAACAAGTGGTATTAACAATAACAAATTTGTATTTATATTTCTTTTCTATTAATATTTATATTTATCAAAACAATCTAGATGCTCGAATTTATAAAACAATTTTAGTAAAAAAAATATCTAAAAATCGAATAATTTGATATAAATAAATTATTACTATTTAATTTAAAAAATTAAAATATATAATTTATATATTATAATATTATAGTAATAATAATACAATTGAAATTAATTATTAAAAAATTAAAAATTATTTTTAGAAAATAAATTAACATCATTTGTAATTTTATTTAGATTTTAATTTGAAGTACAAAATATATGTGCATATTTTTTAATTTTATTAATTTAATTTCAATAAAGGACATTTATATCTAACTTATATCCAAAATTCAATAAAATATGATCACTCAAATTTATGTAAAGTATAATTATATATATTAATTTTTTTTAATTATTTTGAATTAAATACTTTGTAAAATTGTGTATTTTCTCGAGTTTTAGGAGACATTAATATTGGTAATTTGTAGATATAAAAATGAAATATAGATATTATATTAATAATAAATATAAATAATGGTATATATTATATTAATTCATTAAATAAAATAAAAATAAATAATTAATTTTAAATATTTTTATTTTAAATGTAAACATCAAAGATAATAAGATGGTGGAATGACTATTATACATGTAATATTTTAAAATAATAATTTAAATTTCAAACTTTAAATGCTTTGTGACCAATTGGTCATTTAAATGTAACTATATGATCCTGTCCTTGCCACTCGTGCAGTCACATGAACTATATCATTCTAGCACACACAATAGATTATGATGAACGATTAGCACGCCACTGGTACACATTACTACACATTACTCTCACAGTTACAGAGTTACTTCATTTATTATTTTGTTTCGCGTCTTATCGTATTTCTACTATTTATATATTTCGATAGCGATATTCAATAAACAATGTATCTACCTACTATCCTAGGTTAACTTGCATAGCTATGCACGAAACCTGGGTTACTTTCACAGTTGACGCGCAGTTGTTTAGTGATGATGTTATTCAGCATGAAATGTTCGACGGGTAGCAGAAAGAAAGTGATCGTCTTAGTATCGGAGCAGATCGTAGTGGGAATCATTATACGGACGGGTATTCTGACACTGTAAAGATCGTAGAGAGAGAGGGGATAGATTACCGGCTCTCCACGATTGGAAAGAAGTTCTAAATTAGATAACCGAATTCATTAAATAATGGTAATTAATTAAATAATAATTAAGTTGAAATTAGTAAATAAAAGTAAATTAGTTAAATAATAATTAAGTTGAAATTATTAAATAAAAGTAAATTAGTTAAATAATAAGTAAGTTGAAATTAATAAAATAATAGTAATTAGTTAAATAATTATTAAGTCGAAATTAATTAAATAAAGCATAAATTAGATAAATAATTATTTATTTTAATATTTTATTTAATTTTAATTATTTATAATTATAATTATCAAGTTGAAATTATTAAATAAAGCGTAAATACGTTAAATACGAAAACAATCAAGTATCACACGGCTCAACGGTACAACCTGGCTCTCCGTCGCACTAACCTGGTCTGTCCGGCGACGAACTCGTAGATTGCGACGGAACGATTAACCGCCGCCCCAGCACCTAACGAGTAGGCGAGAGTGGCGAGTGGGCAGACAGCCCCACTACTACTACTACCGTTGAGGCATACCACGCTGGCTCGGATCAGGTACGTGTTAAGGACGCCGGGAACGGTTGTCTTGTCACCGATGTCTACACCGGACAGCTGGTAGACATCTGACATAACGTTGTGATGGTGGTAATGGTGGTAATGGTGGTAGTGATGGTAGTGATGGTAATGATGATTAATTATGATTATTAGCACTGAAAGTGGGGCGGGTTTAGCACACACGCTAGTGAGGGAGAAAAGAATAATAAAATTAAAATATTTAAATATCAGTTAATAGATTAGGTACACCCGTATATATATATATATATATATATATATATATATATATATATATATATATATATATATATATATATATATATATATATATATATATATATATATATATATATATTTACATATATATATTTAAATATAATATAATTCTAAGAAGGATTAATGAATAATATAAATATGATTACACATCTATGTTTGTATATCTAAATATATGATTAAAGGGAACATAACTAGATAAAATATACGATATTAATAATACACACTTGAAACTATGCTGTGTCAATGAAAAAGCATGTCGTAAGACTTGATAAGTAAGATTTCACTCATTTAAGATAAGGAGAACAATTTTAATAACTAGAAATACTAAACTAATTTAAAGGCATACATTGCCTTACAGTAAATTCAATTACACAAATGTAATATTAAGTAATCGCATTATTTGTATAGTTTAATAATATATCATTCTATTGTGTTATAATTTTGTATATTACATATCCATTCATTAAAATATGTATAATATATGTTTATAAATGTGTATTTTATAATCATAAACATTTTAATAATAACAAAGACAAAATTATAATAAATGATTTTTAGTTGAAAAAGAAATTATTACATTACAGCATATTGTGTTGTCTAATTAAATTAAAAATTGCAATTCTTAACTTCTACTATTCAATGAGATATTGAATTTTGAGTGAAAGTAATATATGGTAAACATTATTCTGTTTAAATGGTATTTAAAGTTAATTCATCAAAGTTTAAGCGTATCAAAGTTTGAAATAAAAAATTACTATTTAGAAAATTATAGTGCATACGTATATGTACATTTTAGAATATAGAATACATAAATTATGATATTATATAAATTTGTTTTGTAAATAATTATTTCGAAATACCCTCAATTAATAAAATAAAATATGTACATACGTATGTATATACACACACGAGCATCACGTCGCTGTTTACTACATGCTGGTAACTATATCTGACCGCGTGGATCGCAGTGAAGGTAGACGCGGCGGTGAGCGAAGTTAGTGCAAATTGACCGGGCGCCGGAGTACAGCCGAATCAGAAGATAGGTGGCGCCGCAATACTTCGCGTCGGCGGGCCGGCTCAGCTTCGTGGTGAGCGATAACTCGCGACCGAATGTATCTATGTATATGCCTAGAGGAGATGATGGTGTTATTAGCATATCTATATTTTTTATTATATTTTATTATTATTTTATTGTTATATGCATGATGATTTCTTGGTATTGAGAGATAGATTTAATTTTATTGTATTTAATTTTTATGAGTCAGAATAAGAATGAACAAAATAGAATTACAAAATATTTATATTATGAATCTGATATTATTATTATTATATATTTGGAATATGAGGGTGTTATTTTCAAATATATATAGGGGAGATGTGGCTGTTATTTACAAATACATGATGACTATAATAAATGACTCTGAATTATATTTATATTTACGATAGACTTGAAAAAAATATTAAATTGTTCGTAAATAAAAATAAATGAAAAATAAATTTAAATCGTCAAATAAGAAATAACTTACTATGTGTTATTATAATTAATATCTACCCACTCATTACACTAGAAAACATATGCATATATAATTGTCGTAAGCATATATAACATCGAAGAGTCAATAAAGTCAGCCCACGAATCGTGACGCTGAATTCGTACGCTAATAACGAGAAAGATAAAAACCCGAGAACAGGTCGTCGTCGTTATAAGTACTATCGGTGGAGAAGTAGAGTTTAGCTCTCAGAGTGGCGCCGGAGGTGTCGAGGTTAGTAAGAGACGCGCTCGTACGAATGAGATTGTCGGTGGAACCGTCGGTGTATAAATGCGCGGGGGAGAACTCAAACGTGGAGATGTGTAGGCGTTCTATTTCTGTTTAAAGTTAAAGTAGGAGGAGTTTAACAGTGTAGTTAGGAGTAATAAATTATTATAGGAAATACAAGAAATAATATAAATAGCCTTATAAATATAGTACGAAAATATATTTTTTTATTAATCAAATATCAATATATATATATATATATATATATATATATATACATATATATAGAGTATCATGAAAACTAATAACTATATCTTTTTTTCCAATATATTTTCTATTAGATAATAAATGTAATGATTAGCTTGATAAGCTAAATGTTACGACTCATTATTACTCATCAATGTTTCCGTTTCGGAGATGTATAGTTATAAGTGAAAACTTAATCAAAGTGGTTGGATGTGTTGAAACGACTCCACCACAATAACAATATAATAACAATAACATTAATAATGTGAAATATAAAAATATCAGTTTCGTGTTAAACAGTTAAACGTAGAATCAGACGAACCTACGCCGGTAGTTCTGAAAGAGAAGTATGTCGAAGGGGCGGGGCTTAGCCTGACGATCAGATGACTGCCGACGAGTGTAGCGTTCGTAGTAAACTCAACCACGGGTAATAGGTGGCGCTGCAAGGGCTGCAGACTGATGTCTCCGAAACTAAGCGACGATACGCTCGATACTAAAGTGGGCGTACCTTCAACGCGGAATTCACGGTTAGAATAGAGATTCTAAATATAGATTTAATATATATATATATATATATATATGTTTTGCAACATACTAAGGCTCCTTATTTATATTTTAGATCTATATTCTATAATTTGGAATACTAACTATAGGTTTGTATATATATATATATATATATATATATATATATATATATATATATATAGATATAGATGTGTATACATAGATATAATAAGGTATCGTAAATTTTAATAGGATTCGTTATTCGTAATTTTTACAAAATCTAAAATAACGAACAAATACATTACTTTGATTACTACACAGGTAGGCATGCGTATCGTATACATAAACTGAAATCCGGAACACTGAAAACACAAACAGTCGCCGTAGGGCGTGTATCATTCGCTAGCGTCGGTGGTGATGATAACCTATATTGGGGTCGGCATCCGAGTGGCTAAACAGTTGAACGGTGAAATGCCGCGATCGCGATAAGGACACGACCTTCGAACGTAGAATCGTTACCGCCACGCGAAAGCGTAGGCAATCGAGCTGCGTGGGTTCCACGTCGCGTAACAGCATGCCTTCTGTTGAACAACGGATTTGTTAGAACCAGTGAACAATTGTGAGACGCTGGCGTTACGTATAATATTGAGTCGAAAGTATAAAGTTAAAATATTTTCTAACACTATAATACGTTATTGAAATAAACAAAGCGGTCGACGAATTAATACGATAAAGAAGTAAGCGATACCATTGTTTTGCCCGTACATCTTCGTGATATACATATTATATAGCCTCGTAAACCATCCACGTGTTAAGTCAATAAATAACGATATATTTAACCCCGCAACGAGGATAAGATAAGTGTATTAAGTAGAAGCTGGCTAAGTTAACACACAGATAATGTGATACCGCTAAGAAACGACTGCTATTATTTAAACTCATTAAACGAGTTCGATTCTATTCAATTCAATATATTTCGGTAGGCCGAGATATACGAGTGTGCTTTAATCGAAATATATTACAGTATATAATTTGTTATCATACGCTGGCTCCTGAGTAGATAGACTAGTGATCATACGCACACCGGTATTGATACACCGGTATATCATAATACCTAACATCGAGCTCAGACCAATAAACACTGGTGTATACGTATGTACTAGCGATGCAAATGATGCCGAGCTATTAATGCTCGGCAGAGACTTTTAGTTATTGATGCGGAGTCGAGACTTTAATTTTCAGTTGTATCGGTTGCGCAATAATAATGTGAAGGTCGTTACAGATATAGCTATTATGTAATAATACACCTGTCAGTCATTACAGCCATAACTATTGCACACTAATAATATCAAGGTCATTACAGCTAGTAAAGCTAGTATGTAGTAATAACTTCAAGGTCATTACAGCTATAGCTAGTATGTAGTAATAACCTCAAGGTCACTACGGCCATAGCTAATCTGTGGAGGTACTAACCCGAAGCACAAGCTATACTAATAGGAATATCTGCCTCGTTATTAGCGGTGTTCTCCTCGTGTGCGGCTGACCTCACGACGACCTTCAGACGTACGTTTCCACAGAATCTAGAATGCCGTGGAGATTAATACGCATACTATACAGACTACGTAGTTACGGGTTTACAGGATAAAGCAGCTACGAGAATAAAGCTACGCTGTAATTCTAAAAACCAATTAAAAGATGGTGGCAAATTCTCACTTGTGGTGCCTTTATTTAACCAGTAAACACCTCCCTACGATCAAATCGTTACAATCACATTTATATTAATTATTATTACGAATATGGTTAGATGAAATTGAATTGAAGCTCTAGAAATCAGTACTTTTACGCTATTATATGTTAAATGTTATAAAATCGATTAAAAACTAATATGATTATATATATATATCGATCCATTTTTATTAAAAATAACCTAAAAATAAAACTTATCATTTATTGATACTAAAATATATTAACTAATCCGATTCTTACGAGCATATATTAAAGACTTGAAGAGATTTGCGGTATTTGATGTATATATAATGTATTAAGATAGGAGATATTTTATTGTTGTCTTTTAAAAAATGTTCAGCGACTAGGGTTATTATCCGATTTACATTGTAAATTTACACTGTAAATTTCATATTATTAAACAATATAATGTCAATAAAAGTTACTTAAAAATGGTTCACTGAAATCCAAATATTTTGAGGCAAAATATAATGCTAAATTAAATAAATTTTTTTTAAATTATTATATTTTTTAATATATTAAACTATTTGTAATAAATATCTTTTAAGTAACATTTATTATACATATAATAATAAAGATACTGTGAAAATTTATCAAGTTTGGATAATTATTGAGAGAGCTGATCAATTTCTAAGATTCAAAATAAATTAAAATCAATATTCTGAGTAAATCATGTTTAAATTTGTACTACTTTTATTTTACATTTTATGGTAATATATGTTTATTATTTGTATATTTGACTACATTTCTAGTATTATAATATAGTAAAATACCACATTAATATATCCATAAATTTGTTCTTATAATATGTATATTATATTACCAATAAATTCATATAATAAGCTATATTTATGAAATTTTATTAAAAATAAAATATATTTTGTTTACAAGAACATAATTTATTTAGGATATCTATTTATGTCTAGTATTATAATATAACGTAATACCATAATAATATACCCATAAATTATTCTTATAATATTTATATTATATTATCATATGCAGTTTTATACTTGTTAACTAGTCCAACGATCAATTTCATGCTACGTCTTGGCATTTTTAAATTAAACAAATAAATGACTCAATCTCAATTACTTTGTTTATACACCAAATGCAATGCGTTCATTTGATAGAAATCCATTATAATTATAATTATAATTATAGATGTCGCTAGTTGACATATTATTACATGATGGATTGTATTTAACACTATATTTGAAATATTAACTTATAGATATTATACGTTTAAAATATATTGGTGAAGAGTTTTTTGTCATTATTTACACCATTTTTACAATTTTTTTTTACCAAATAGGTCATGTTATAAAATTATCAAATTGTATAATTTATAGATCTTTATATTATTTAAAAGTTATAGAGGATATAAAATAAATATTAAATAATAATTTTCTCAAATAAAAAAAAATTTATTTTCAACAAATTTCAGGTGCCGCATATATTCGCAAAATAAATAAATTTCTATTTATATATTGTCATTAAACAATAATAATTCACAACGTATTTATTCAATATATATATATATATATAATCTTAGTTTCAATAAATAAATATTATCATTATAACTAGTAAGTTATTGAGTAATTAACATTTGTCCGTCTATTTCGTGAACTTTGGGTATCAAAAGATCGGGTCCCCCTACGTAGACATTACGAGACCCGGTGAATGTAGCGTCTCGAAACAGGTCAAAGTTCAACGGTACTCCGGGGATCTGACAAATACACACGTATTAGATATTATAAGATATATATAAATTAGTTGTTCGTATGATTTTAAAGTATACATGTAACATATGATACATTTTATCTCGGATATAGTAATCAAAACAAACAGGGTATTCGATATTATATACTATATACAGTATATACTATACATTATATACTATATACTGTATATACTCTACATTATATATTATATACTGTATATACTATATATACTATATTCGATATTCTCTCTTTCAAATGTCCAAGATTTAACATAGAATGTACACTGTACATTGTACTTACTGTACGCTGGCTCGTACTTTTAGAATTGAAAAGCCTTAAACGATTCTTAAAGGAAATTGCAACTTTATTAAGATGGCATTAATAAAAACGAACATAATTCAGTAATTTATGAGCGTTATTTGATTTAAAAAATACATGTAATATTATATGTAATATCTCCGAAATTTAACCACAAAAAAATGTAACTATTAAATATGATAGAGTTTAATACATAAATTAAAATTATTATAAAATCAATAATACACTTAAAATATTTTTATATAATTTTATTATTAAAAATTCAAAAAAAATATATTATAAATTGTTAATCATCATTTTTTTTTAAATATTAAATTAATAAATAATAAAAATAAGGTGATATATTGCTATTAATATGTATATATATAACATATAATTATTATTCTTTTACAAAATTCTAAATAAAAAAAGACAATAAATCGTATTTTTTCAAATATTACTAGGAATTTGCACACAAAAATCTAGGAAATATTTTAACATTTTTATCGACATACAATAATTGATAAATATAAATATAAGACAATGTATGTGTTTTTATTAAATATTGTGTATTACAAACTGATTAATAAATAATTTAAATTACTTCCTATTAACTTTATCCTATTAAATTACTTCCCATGTTAACATTTGTATCTATCCCATACAAGTTTTCTAGGAAAAAGCGCTTAATAACTAATGTATGGATTTAATTTTTGTTTTCGGATTTAGCTTTCTATAGATTATATCTTAATATACGTACAGGGACCTTATTTATTATATAAAAAACATTCTCAAAAAGCCAGCTCAACGTACAGAAAGCTGAGTCAATATGATATGTTTGTTGGAATGGAAAACTGTCTAAAAAAATATATCTACTCATAGATTTAATAAAGTTGAATTAACATTTTTTTTTTAATTTTTACATCCTTCACCGGTAGATTGAAATTTCCAATTGTAAGATAACTAATTTAAATATTACACATATAACTAATTTAATATAGGCTATTAATAGAATTATATAAGTCCATATTAATAGTAATTATATTTATGTTATTAACAATTTTTTAAACATTTTATTAATTATATATTTATTAATTATAAAAAAAAGTTAATAATTTGTTACAAATTTTCCATAGAATTCATGATAATATTATCTATTTTTAGAATTTGTATTCAAAAGTACAGAATATTGAAATTTCTATTTAAAATTCATTATATTATGTAAAATATTTATTTATATACATATATGTATATATATTTTATATAAATATTTATTTATATACATATATATACACATATTTTATTTAAAAAAATAAAATTTGAAATAACAAATATCAGATTTTATTTTTAAGAAATTAGGTTAAAGGCAAATGTTTACTTATACATAATTTATTCTTAAACATCAGTTATTTAAATTTGTTCGATATTTTAAAATGTAATTCTATCCTTTTTAAATATTATTATAGGTTTACAATTTTTGTTTATTATCTTAAATGATTAAGAGGAATTATTCCAAGCTTATGTCACCTTTCTAATGAAGGGAACTAAAAAGGTGAAACAATCTACCCTACTTAAAAGTTACAGGGGGTATAAGGGTATGATAAGGCAGAGGGTATAAGGGGATGATAAGGTATGCTGGGGGGTAACCATCATAGCTCTGGTACCGGAGACGAGGTAAAGGTGTAGTCGAGTGTCTCGTAGCGTGGTGGTCTTCGTAGCGATGAGAACTCGGACGCTGAGGTCTAGTTGCGTGAAGTGACCGCTACGTACAGCCACGGTACCGTCGCTCTTAGCCAATGAGAATGCACCGATTGAAATGTCAAAATTCACTAAAAGTGAATTTCACGCATTGAAATATACAATATATATATATATGAGATATATAGTAAAATATACAAGATATTTACGGGCCTTTCTATATATATATAATATATTTAAGAATAATAAAATCAGTGATTAAAATTAATACTAAATTTTACAATCTTTAGTATATGATTTATTATGTTATATTATTGTTTTTATAGTGGAATATTTATGTATAATTTATTTGTAAAAATACACCTTTATCAATATTCGATATATAATTTATATATAATTAAGATTAATATATCCAGATTTATATATATTAGAATATTATATAAATTTATTCCAGTGTACATATAAAATAATAAAATATATATAAATAAAGAAATAAACCTTCTTACAAAATATCATTTTAAAAATCAACACAATTAATAAATAGTGATCTATTAACCGGATCAAAACTATGGAATAATCTACGTAATAATATATCAACAATTTACAAAATAAAATCAATGTAAAAAATAATTAAAAAAATACTCATTGAATCAATAAATTAAATTTTAAATAAATTAAACTTATTCATATATATGTGTATATATATATATATTATTTTTTTATTATTATAGTATTATAAATAATCTATTTAAAACATAGAGATATCAAGAAAAGAAGAAATAATAAAATAATTAAACAATTAAGAGAGGAAAGAAAAACTATAAAGTAAAGAAAAACAATAAAGAAAAGAAATTCATAACATAAATAAGAAGATAAAAGCAGTTCCGGTAAGGATCTGTACTAATAGGCAACAACGGAACACATTTATATTACTTTGAAGCCCTTTAGGAGAACAAATTATCTAAATATCATTGTAAATTAACAGGAAAAAAAATAAAAATTCATCTAATAAATATTATTATTATTAATTTAAATTTAAGAAATAATTTTAATATCAAAAAAATTAAACCAATAAAAATATAAGAATTAGAAAAATTAAATACTATATATACATAAATAGTTATATACCCAAATTAAAAATGATATATTTAGTTGAATAGTATGCATATTAAATAAAATAAGGCACCTATAAGAATATTGATTATACAATAAATGTATCAATTATATTAGGTAATATTCGTATCTAATACAATATATATATATCGTGGTTTAAATAAATATTACATAACAAAACGTTATTTATCTATCGAGGTAAGGTACCCCCTGGTAAGACAACGAACGACCACAACTAACCACTAGCATCGGAGAGGCTCAGCGACAACAACACAGCGTACACCATCATCATGGCGTTAAACGTGCGGCAAACATCGCTCTTCAAGATGAACACTATCATTTTCATCGAGTCAATAAAACTTTCAATATTATTATTATTATATCTGGTCGCGTAACGAACACGCGACTAGTGTTGTACACACAATACGATTATGTAATACGGGCTGATGTGATCGCCGTATCAACGGTTGGGTGGTAGCGCGTTGATCGGCTGAATTATTAATCATGTGATGTCGCGCCCCTATTGTATTAACAACCGTTTACAAGTACGCCTTATCATTTATTGACTCATTATTAATATAATCAATACTATTGTTCTAAACACACACACATGTATATATACTTGGCGGATAGGCCCGTGAATTGTACTGATGTTTCTATTCACGATTTATACTTAACAAAATAACACTATAAATAAATAATTTAATTTTTAATTTTGGTAAATCTATTGATAATTTTAATACATTTATATATATATATATATTTATATATTTTATATATTAGTTCGATGATTACAATTAATTAATTAACACAAATTTTTAACATTTTATTGTAAAATAAAATTTATTGTTCAGCAATTCGATAAATATTAATTTCATTTATATAATATATGCTATAGAAAACATAGAATAACATATATAAATAAAGAATTTCAATCAATGTCTTCTCAAATCTGTAATTTAAAGAAACAAATTACTAATAAAAAATATTATGATAATATATAATTAAATAATTATTATTATTCAAATTCAATATTTTTATAATACTCAATAATTGTAATGAATATTACATGATTATTATTATTATTATTATAAATTATGATAATTTTTACAATACTAATTATTAATATTTCTATTGGTATTAATATAATTCAATAGTTTTAATTACAACTATCAATATTATTACATATGAAATATTGCAATGAATCTTTCTTATGCATCCTATTATACATAATATCAATTATATATTTTATGAATATAATCATACAATTTCAATAATTTATAATATTTGATATTAATATTAATATTATATTATAAGATAGTAATAAAATATATATTAAATTTAGAGTTGGATGAAAGCCTAGATGAATGAAAAAGCCAAAGCTTGTAGAGTCATTCACCGTGTACATATGTATATGAATATGTTAAATAAATCTTGAATAAATATTAATGTATATTAATGTATAATTTTTTTTCTAATCTAATAATTAATTATTTACTTTTATAAGATTTTCTTTACGGTAGAATCAATATTATCTTCTATATTCTCTTCTTGATCTATGAGTCGGCGATTTTGCCCTGGGCGACCAAGATCTTCGTTTTGGCGACCTAGATCTTCGCTTTGGCGACCTAGATCTTTTTCTGGGTGACCTAGATCTTTTTCTGGGTGACCTAGATCTTTTTCTGGGTGACCTGGATCTTCTTTTTGGTGACCTGGATCTTCTTTTTGGAGACCTTGACCTTTTTTTAGGAGATCTATTTCTTCTTTTAGGTGACCTAGATATCTTTTTGGGCGACCTAGATCTTCTACCTGGAGATAGGGATGATTTTCTCTGATATCGTTTCGGAGAAGATCGCTTCGAAGGAGCTTTCTCTAGGTCAGATTTCTTATCTCTTGCGTCTTTCTTTCGTTGGGCTCTCTTCTCTGTTAGTTCTCGCATTTCCTGAGTACGAATAAATAATAGTTAATACATCAAAATAATCTTATTATAAATGAAAAATAATTAAATATTCGATAATTAATTTTATTTTTAAAGCATTTACATAAGAATATTATTATTATTAGAAATACTTCACTCCTGTCTAATTTAAAGAGTATAACATTTAATTCTATAGATATTAAATTCATGATTTATTATATAGGTAAATGTATATGATTTTATACAGTATACTAAGTTTATATTTAGTTATAATACAATTAAAAGATAATTAAAATAATTAATATTTTATAATAATATGTATTAAATAGGATTGTAAAATTTACACTAATAATTAATATTTATAATTCAATTATATATATATCATCTAGATTCCTAATATATTTGATAAATATTGTATTCATACTATTATTTACATTTATGTTATTTATGTATTATTATTATGTATTATGTATTATGTATTATGTATTATGTATTATTATTATTATTATTATTATTATTATTATTATTATTATTATTATTATTATTATTATTATTATTATTATTATTATTATTATTATTATTATAATTATTATTAGTAGTAGTATTATTATTATTATTATTATTATTATTATTATTATTATTATTATTATTATTATTATTATTATTATTATTATTATTATTATTATTATTATTATTATTATTATTATTATTATTATTATTATTATTATTATTATTATTATTATTATTATTATTATTATTATTATTATTATTATTATTATTATTATTATTATTATTATTATTATTATTATTATTATTATTATTATTATTATTATTATTATTATTATTATTATTATTATTATTATTATTATTATTATTATTATTATTATTATTATTATTATTATTATTATTATTATTATTATTATTAGTATTATTATTATTATTATTATTATTATTATTATTATTATATCATATTTAGGTTTACACTAGGGTAATTGTAAAAGCTAAAGCTTATTGAGACAATTCCTCTTAATTTTAAAGCTATTAACAATTTTAAAGATAATAAAATAGTATTTGACTTCCTGTTTACATAGATAAAATACAATGAAATAAACTAGAAAATAGTATAAATTGTTTGAACTTGCGATAAAATTATGAAATCATTCTTTAATTATTTATTAATAAATAACTAAAATAAATAATAAGTACTATATAAAAGAATGAACTAAACAAAAATATAAATAAAATAGTTTAGAAAAACAAATTAATATGATAGTTATAATATTAAGATAATGTAATAATTTATATACAGGTATGTCGAGAAATAATTATTCCTAGTTAATTACTAGTTATTAATAATGTGTCTAAAATTAATTATTATTTATAAAATTATAAATTTAATAAAATTACTATAGTTGTGTTTATAAATAAATATAATATATATATATATATATTGGTAATATATAAATATATATATATATATATATATATATATATATATATATATATATATGTTATATATATTTAAGGGGATCCCGCACATTTAAAGTGATGCTAATTTATTTTTTTTCTTATTTTTTTTATTCAATAATAATACTTGTTATATTGTTTTTATTATCTGTAAAAAATTAGACATGAATTCAGTCTAGAAATTGCATATATACCAGGGTTGGCGGTTTTTTTGGTTTTTTTATAATTAAATGTTAAGATTATTAATTAGAAAATATTATATATATCTAGATCGATTATTAAATGTATATGCAAAACATACATATATAGAGTAAGTATACAATATACAACACTAATGAATATTATTTATATATATTAATTATATATATATATATTAAATGTTAATAAAATTATTTTATTAAAATATATTTATTATAAAATTATTATAAATTATTATAAATTAAAATATAATAAAAAAAATAGTTACAAATTGTAACAAAATAATAATTAAAAAAAATAACAATACAGTAATTAGAAATATAATCAATATAATTCTCGCAATAAAATAACAAGTTACAAATTGTAACAATATAATAATTTAAAAAATAATAATAATAATAATTAGATGATTTCTAATAGAAATATAATCAATTTAATTCTCACAATAAAATAACAAGTTACAAATTGTAACAATATAATAATTTAAAAAATAATAATAATAATAATTAGATGATTTCTAATAGAAATATAATCAATTTAATTCTCGAAATAAAAAAACAAGTTTTGCAGCCTTATCATTGCCTGATCGATTCCTTATTTTTGATTGAACGCTTTGAAGGCTCCGTATTGGGACCATTGTTGTTCTTGTTATATATAAATGATATATCTAACGTTATGGACGACAATGGTTGTATCTTATTTGCTGACGACACGACCTTAGTATTCGCGGATAAAGATGTATCGATATTGGAGTCAAAAGCTAACAAATATATTGGTTATATTTACTCATGGTTATGTTACAATAAACTATCATTAAATTTAATTAAAACTTCTTATACTATATTTGGTCAACATAAACCTTATATTTTCAATATTTCATTAAATGGAATACTTATTAAAAGTCAAAATGAATTTAAATTTCTAGGTATTATCATTGATAATAAACTTTCTTGGAAACCGTATATTACTTTATTAGCCTCCAATTTATCTAGAATTGTAGCTGTCTTTTATAAACTGCGTAATAAAATTAATATAAAATCATTAATTTTATTATATAACGCACTATTTCACTCTAGATTAAGTTATTGTTGTTCGTCATGGGGCTCTAAATATAATTATAATTTATAATTATAAATCAGTAGTACACAACATTATTGTATTACAAAACAAGGTACTTAAATGTATTTATAAACTACCCCAGAGAACTAATATCAACTTCATTTATAAAAGACATAATATATTGAAAATAGTTGACTTAGTTAAAGTAACATTATTAAAAAATACACATTATGCTTTTAATAGAGTCTACAGAACTAAACTATTACAAAAGTTTGTACTTTGTTCGAACAGTTGTACTAGGGCTAAAAATAGATTTATTATACCGAAATGTAGAATTAATATTAGTTGTTATGCTGTACATTATGCAAGTATTCAATTATGGAATAATCTAAGTAACAAATTAAAAATTATAAAACCTATTAAGTTATTTATAAAAAAATTAAAAATTTCTTACCTAGCTATTTACTAATTATATTTTATTTTACATGTTTGATGGACTAATGGTGACTATTCAAGCTGATTGATAGAAGTGGAACAGATCCTCAAGAAATTATTTTTATTTTATTTGTTTTCTTTTATTAAGCTCCGTGATTATTTATTTATTATTATGAATTACTAATATGTAATATTAGATGGATTAACATAGGGATTATATTTCTGATTGTTTGAAACGCTAAATAAATCACTGAGTATTACACTCCTGGGTGTGGGCTACCCATATGGGATTTGGGCAACCCCGAAGCTTCCTTCACTTATATATTCCCTTTGATTATCCTTCTAAACATATACATGTTTGAATGTATAATATGTAATTGCATTATTATTTACTCTGGCCAAACACCTCGAAAGTCAATTTGACTATTTTGTTTAGCCATTTATTGTTAAAATTTTTTTTGCAATAATAAATTATCCTTATCCTTATCCTTATATTGTTAAAAAAACCAAAAAAACCGTTAAAAAAACCGACCAACCCCATATATACTATTCAATATACCATTTTTATGCTGTCAAACTTCAAACGCTGTTTTCTTAGAATAATTATTTTGTGCTAGGTATGTGCATTCAAACATAAAAACTATTATAATTATAATATTAATTTTTGTTGCTTTATATAGAATTTAATTATGTGAATAGTAAAATAGAGAGATTAATAAAATGTATAGTAGTCATTAGACCGGTTCGTACTAAATTTTTTTTCGTAATTTTATAAACCTTCACATCTATGACAATTATGTATGCTATGATGAATAAGTGTTTAAAATTGTAGACCTCTATCTTAAATAGTTTTAGGTAACGAGACCTTTTTATTTTAACATTGAATACATATCAAATTTAACATGGGGGAGATATAGAAATAAGTTTTATTCAATTTTTATAAAATTTAATGATTTTTTTTAAGCCAACTATGGATATATACTAGAAACATATATTACAAGTAGTATTAATAATACAAAATATTTTTCATAACAATCTAGATGCCCAAATTTTATAAAATAATTTTAGTAAAAAAAAATATCTAAAAATCGTATAATTTAATATAAATAAATTATTACAATTTAATTTAAAAAATTAAAATATATAATTTATAGATAATAATAATACAATTCAAATTAATTATTAAAAAATTAAAAATTATTAGAAACAAAATTAACATCATTTGTAAATTTTTTGGATTTTTATTTTAAATATGAAATACATATATTTTAATTTTGTTAATTTTATTTGTATAAAGGAAATTTATATCTAACTTATATCCACAATTCAATACAATCTGATCACTCAAATTTATGTAAAGTATAATAATATATATTAATTTTAAAAAATGAATTATTTTTTAGAATTATTTTGAAATAAATACTTTGTAAAATGATGTATTTTCTCAAGTTTTAGGAGACATTAATATTGGTAATTTGTAGATATAAAAATGAAATATAGATATTATATTAATAATAAATATAAATAATGGTATATATTATATTAATTCATTAAATATAATACAAATACATAATTAATTTTAAATATTAATTTAAATATTTGTAAACATCAAAGATAATAAGATGGCGTCATTACTATTATACATGGAATATTATACATTTTAATTTAAAATAATAATTTATATTTCAAACTTTAAATGCTTTGTGACCAAAGGTAACTATTTTTTTATAAAAATTGTTAATACATAGATATTATATTAAAATATAGATATGTATTATATTTTATATGAAGGATTAAAAATTGATTCGAATGAAACGGTCTAGTAGTCATTGTATAAAATGATAATTTCTATAGAAATACCATAATTTTATTACTGCTAATTTTTAATTTAGATATATATAATATAATAAATAATAATATTAAAATAAATTTCTATTTTCCTATGCATGTATATGTTATGAATACAATACAAACAAAGTAGGGTCAATTGAATGAATAGAATATCGGTTCTATTTTTGTTAGTGGACCTATCTATTTATACACGAAATTGGCAAATTGAGTGTTATGCGCGGGATCCGTTAAACGGTATCTAAATAAAATAATAATATAGTAATAGTAATACACATTATATTTGCGTATAATATATAATATCTCGATAACTACGAGCTATACATGCTACGTGACCCCCCAGTGACCTCTACGAACCTGGTTGTCGGCTTCGAAGCGCTGTTGTTCCTCCTTTTCTTTAGCCTTGAGGGCGAGTTTCCTCTCCTTGCGGTCGGTGATGATCTGTTTCTGTTGCTCGACCAGAGAATTGTCGTCGTTCTCGAACACAAACTCGTATTTACTGTCGGCATTAAACGTAGGCATTAAATGTAGGCATCAAATGTAGGCATTAAATGTAGGCATTAAATGTAGGCATTAAATTAAGGTGTAAAATGTAAGCATCACATGTAGATATCACA
This sequence comes from Osedax fenrisi, assembly GCA_964019155.1. NCBI lineage: Eukaryota > Metazoa > Annelida > Polychaeta > Sabellida > Siboglinidae > Osedax > Osedax fenrisi. The sequence goes on from OZ025243.1 coordinate 87,604,874, forward strand.
TGTAGGTATTAAATATAGGCATTAAATATAGGCATTACATGTCTGGGAATAATGTCAATGATAAACGGTATTGGGCAACTAGTAAACATCATATGCACTTGCCCTAACGCTCTCTCTCTCAATGCACTATTTAAATAGCACTTGCTCTTTACATAACGCTCGATTCGTATACTTTCACATGCATTTATTGCAGTAATCGCGCTTCTAGAATAGCAAATAGCACTGCCACTCGCAGCACTATATTGTGCCGCACTGCCCAACTATGACTCATCTATATCGTATAGTACCACTAAATGTAGGTGCGATCACGCAATCGTTAATTCAATAAACATAAATGAATATACGACGGGTCAATTTTTTATTTTCACAATGTCAGCGATATATGTCAACTATCGTTATTGTTATTTCGGTGGAAAACTTTCATCCGATTCCGAATAAAGTTTTACACTTATAACCGTAAATATTGATACTTAACCCTTATATGGCTCTAATGTTCAGTGTGTAAGTCAACCGTAAATGTAAAAACTATAAACGTAAGCGTCACCTTATGACATCGTAAATGTCGACACTTAATAATGTGATCATATAAATGTTCTGTGCGAATGTTACGGTCATGGTGTTATTTCGATACGTGATGTTATGGTCAGGCTAAACACTTAACGAATAATCACAACTTTATATAACCAACTTGTGGGTATGGTTAACGTTCGTTACATATATTGCAGCTAATGAAGGAAACGTTTCACTGATGCTTGCTGACTTATTGTTCAACTTAAGTTCGAATAAAAACACTGTTATTGCTCTAAATTATCAGCATAAATTGTAAATAAATATCAGATTCTAATACCATCAGTAGTGGACTATATTTAATGTATCATTAATGTATATACAATCTATATATATAATATACAATATACTATATATATATATATATATATATATATATATATATATAGTATATATAGTAGATACAAATACATGTGCCGTGTGAACTACAACATAAGGTATGTGTTAGGACGTAGCCTATAAACCTAGTGAGGACAGCTAGTGTGTGTGTGGTATACTAACTCGTATCTCTTCTCTTGGTCCTTCAGCTTGTAGTTGTTCCTGCCATCGGATTCCTCCTGGTTCTTGTCGTTCTCTAAACAAGAGGAGCATAGTTGGTTGTGAGGTGAACGAGGATAGCTAATGATGTTGGTAGTGTGGCTAAGTGTAGTGTCGTAATGTATGCTACAGTGATACTAGGCATTATATTATCACTATATTAACAAGTGAACACGAATATATTAATATATTATATATATATACATATATATATATATATATATATATATATATATATATATATTATTATTTTATTTGGTGGAGTTCTTTCATCCAATCCAGGAACTTAGATACATTCTGATTGAAGCCGCTCTAATATTAAGGCATCCATGGTTTTAGCGAGAGCTGATTTATTTATATATATATATATATATATCTATCTACTTCGGAAATATTCTAAACTAAAATTCACAGTATGATCTCATACAAAAGACACCGGAATCAGTTGAACTACAGGAGAAAACTAAGCAACCTCTAGAGTCTATGCTAACAGTGAGGTATAGAGAGAAAGAGAGTGAGAGAGAGAGATAGAGAGGAGAGAGATATATAGAGAGAAAGAAAGAGAGAGATGAAAGAGAGAGAGAGAGAGTGAGAGAGAGATAGAGAGAGAGAGAGAGAGAGAGAGAGAGAGAGAGAGAAAGAGAGAGAGAAAGAGAGAGAGAGAGAGAGAGGGGGCGGGGCTGGGGGGTTACGAACTCTGCCATTGTTTGGAGACGCTCTGACTGAAATCGACGTGTATCCGGCGGTCGTCGATGAGAACGTTGTCCATCTTGAAGTAGGCCTGTTCGCAGGCCTTCTCCTGTAGTACAGACACACACGACCATTAGTCATCGGGCGGGTAAAGGGTGAGTCATCCATGATGAATGGTTAGTGATATTGTATAATAATGATGAGATACTCAGACATTTTATACTCTACAAAGGTATGGCGAAATAATCTCAAAGATTAACATGTGGTGTATTTACAAAAATGTCTAAAAAGCAACAATTTACCTACTAATAATGTATGCAATTTGAATATTGTCAATGCATAGACGAATGTGATAATTATGGTATATACTAAAACAACATTGTAATTTGTTCATGGGCTTCTAGATAGTCAATTTCATTATTTAATTTCAAATTATTATTTTATAGCAATAAAATAAGATTCTACTTCGAATGTGTACAATTGATATTATAGTTATAAATCATTTCTAAATTATATTATCCAATTGATATAGAATTATGCTTATATGCTAATACACAGAAATATGGCTATAAAACTAGAGTATATAATAATTAGGTATAAATTCCCTTGCAAATTTGCACTACTTATATTATTTGAAATTATAATTATTCATTTCAACTTTTACCATCGACTTCAATTTATAAGTTTGTTAATACGGCTGTAGTTACGCCACATGACCGGCTGATCCAATCAGTACACTCCTCTAGGCGGGTTACTATGCAGCTTTTTAATATATTAATCCGATTGAATCAGCCAGATATCGCCCGGTGAATCACTAAACCCGCAGCCTATGCCTATATCTCTGTTATACTCTCACAGCCAACTGCTGACACTACTGGTATAAAGGGGTGTGTTCACGCGATCCGGGTAATACAGTAAACAGTAGGGGGCGCTGCAACAGGGGGGGGGACTTGTCTCCCCCCACTTTAAAATCTAGGGGGACCTCCTATATATTGGACCCCCCCCAACTTTTACCACCACATTTATTTTGATTGGTTGGTCCCCCCTACATACACACCATCGTTCCAGCGCCCCTAGTAAACGCACTAGTGGGAGTATAGAACATGTCCTATTATTACCGTGAGACGTACTTACGATATAGTTCCGCGCAGTAAAACTGTGACGCCACATTATTTATGTGATGTATCACATGCGACATCACCCTATCACACATTAACGTGTGTGGTCGTGTTTTAAGGGTGACTACGCCCCTTAACAGTGATGCATGGAGATGGTCGCGCTTACGACATCGTACCTGTTCGAATTCGATGAACGCATACTGCAGCGATTCGTCGCTCTTATTGTCTTTGATGACTTCGCACCTGTGTGAGGATACGGTGGGGTCACGAAGGGGTCACAATTGTGGGGTCGTGAAGGGGTCACGATAGTGGGGCGACGATAAGCATTCGCATGTTAAGTTGTACTATTGCTACTACAACTATGTAACAACTACTACCTATATTCCTTTAGATATAGAAGAGATTAGGGTGTTATAACGATGAGACGAATAGAAACGTTAGATTTCAATGAAAATATTAATTTATTTTATTTTGAAACCTCGACACATTCACCTATAATAAACACTTCCATTTAATCTATTCATATCACTCTATCATAGTAGTTAGTATCGCTACAAATAGAAGTTGTATGTCATACAGTGTCAGTATTAATATCATTACTAGTGAAAGGTAGTCGATTAATTTCACAATAATGTTTAATTATAATTGTGCTAAACTTAAATTGATTAATTCCATAATAATTCCATAAATGATACACAACTAGAGGTGTTCAATAGGAATAAATAATAAATATTATACTGTACTATTTATAGACTGTCACTCATCACCATCACAACAATCATCATCATCACCACCATTATCACCATCATCACTATCATTATCATCATTATCATCATTATCATCATCATTATCATCATCATCGTCTTTATCATCATCATCATAACTACCATCACCAGCATCATCATCAGCATCACCATCACCATCATCACCACCACTACCATCACCACATCATTATCACCGCATGACTAACTCGACGATGTCCCCGAATCTAGAGAAGATGATCTCGAGGTCTTCGCTGGTAGTCACGGGGTTCAGTTTACACACAAACAGGATGTTGTCGGGAGGTCTGACATCTGCTTCCGGAAGATCTCCAACCTAGGTAGTAGTGTAGGGTATGAGTGTGGGTGGGTGGGGGTGTGGGAGGGTATGTGAGGAGGGGTGTGTTACACGTACAATGGGTCTGATATCATCTTCCGATAACATAATTTCGATAGAGTAATCGTAATAGTTTATTAAACACTTCAATATATGAAACATACTCGGTAGTATATAGGCAATGTAATAGTAAATCTATAATTTGCGGTATGTATGGTTGTTGGTGAGGGTATGCATTCACGCGTGTGTATATGTGTATGTGTGTGGGTTTATGTATGTGGGTGAGCGCGTGTATGCGCGATATAAACTATTTGTATGTGTGTGTGTACGTGGGTTTGACATGAGCTACATATGACGGAGTGTGTGTGTGTGTGTGCGTGATGAATGTGTATGCGTGTATGTTGGGGTGGGGTTGGGGTAACTGTTAGATTAATGGATACTCGTAGTGTGAATGAGTATAAGCGTGTATGTGTGTGTGTGTACATGTGTGGTGAACTGTTATATTAGTGGATGTTTGTGGTGCTAACCCAGCATGCATATTGTATTAACAGATTATTATTATTATGAGGTTTAGACTTCTTACTCGTGGGTTTCAATGCGTAGAAGCAAGGTCCATCAAGATTATAAACCTTATTTCCTCAATATTAGTTAATCGTTATCGAGTATTAATCAGATAGTTATTGTGTACATTCAGGAGGTCATGTGACAATGCAAGTGTGTATAATGGAAACATGGTACCGCCACGATAATGGTAGAATTGATTATGTGACACACTTAATACATTAATAGCGTGGTGACAATATAAAACACGAGTCTTATTTTGAAGCTATAATAGTATAGCATGTTTAAATTAAGCTTATTTCATTATAAACAACAATTACGTTAATAATTAATAACGATTATTATTATTAAAGGAACGACTGCTACGGCGAAGATGCATTACGAACACTGACGACGGACCGAGAAGTGTGGAAAGTAGTGATGTAAATGATGCAGTCTCAGTCTCAGTTACCTAAAGTCTCAACTCGGCTCGGGCTCGTTTTTTTTCCGAAAATGAAAGTCTCGACTCGGCATTAAAAACCAAAAGTCTCGGCTCGGCATCATTTACATCACTAATGGAAAGTAATCGCAAGATTTGGTCGAGTGAGAACTGCTCGACTAAAGTAAGTAAGCATTAGTATACGACTAACCATTTCGAGGATTTGAGCGTTAGCCTTCGCTTCCCTCTCCTCTAAGTACTCTTGCACTTGCTCGTTAGTCATTCCTTCAGTGTCGTCTAGCTTCTCATCCACTCCTATTCTGCCTGACTGTGTGTATGATGATTGTATTAATAATGTTATACTATCGAGTTATATATATATATGCAGTTATAATAGTATTTAAAACTAATAATTGAAAACAATAATTTATTCTATTTAATTATATCGTCAGAAAATTACAATTTTATATAATTATAACTTATTGTTCTAATGAATATAATTTCTAAATTTATTTATCATGACGAAGTCGATGATGATGATTTATTTTATCGCAGAATACGTGATTTTAATAACGATCGAATGTGAACTAAGAATATAAATAAATAAAATAAATAATTATAGTTATAATAATAATAAAAGAAAAATTAATAAAAATTAATATTACTAAATATTTATCGATTATATCCAAATATTAAATAATAATTAATTTCAAACTACATATCACATATACTACTCATGATCAAAGAGTAGAGGTCCCACTGACCTCTAGTTGTTTACGAGTGGGCTGCGGAGATCTGTCTGGAATAAGGGCCTCCATCTCCGAGGAGTCTGGAAACGGATCTTCCAACACCACTGTGTGGTAGATTCTATTGGTGGAGAGTAGGTAAGGGTAAGCGTGGGGTAAGAAGGGGTAAGGGGTAAGAGGTAATCAATGGAGTGGATCGTCTAACACAATTGTGTGGTATATCACATTGTTGGGGTTAGGTGAGGGGTAGGAGAGTGGTTAAGTTAGTTAACACCACTGCGTGATTCTAATAGAATAGTTTTATGACAAATAACTTATGTTATCAAATTTGATTACAATTTATTGTGGTTGCTAGTTTTAAATTATTCAGTAATACTTATATTATAATTTAATATTATAAATGTTAAAGTAAATTATAAAAAAATTACAAATATATTTTTATTTAATTTATTTCTTATATAATATATAATTTATTAATATATTTCTTAAAGATATGTTTAAGATATATAAAGTGAGCATATGTTGATGAAACTATGTGGATAAATGTTCTAAAATAACTCCACGTCTCAGAGATATAGTATCTTATTTAACATAGCGACGCTATAATTGTGATCGTATCGATTACTTAAATAGGAAGAAGGTAATTGTTATTGTTATGTGGTGGAGTTCTTTCATACAATGCAAGGACTTAAATGTAGTGTACACCTATACCTAATAACTCTAATATGATTACGAAGCGCTCATATTAAGGCGTACAGGTTTTAACGCTAGCTGATCGGTATCATACATATATTCACAACACTTTTAGAGTAATTTTAAATAATATTTTATAGAAAAGATACAGGTTTGGTCCCGCGTTCTACAGCCTACAGGTCTTAGCATGATGAACTAACTAGGCAGTTATATTTAACTCTGTGTGAGGTATATAACGGATTGCATTATCCCGATGTCCTTATTAGGCATATGTAGCTCATCTACCTATCAGTGCATTAACCTGATATCCTTATAAGGCATGTGAAGGTCGTCTACGTATGACTCATTGATCTTCTCGAGGACATCGAATCCTTCAGCCACCTCCCCGAATACAGTGTGTTTACCTGCGAGTGATGAGAGCGTGCGTGTTTCTATGTATGTCTGATAGTAATATGGTTACAAGTGTGTATAGACTCTGTACAATGTAGCTATTTTGTATTCGTCGTATAAGTTGAACGAAATGTAAAGAAACAACGAAACGAATAAACGCAAACCATGTTACTAAACTAATGTAGTGGATAATACAATACCTATGATGACATACATGTATTACATACAGACATACACACGGTGATGACACCTATTTTTCTATTTGAAATCGGAGATCCCAATCCTTTTCCGGATCACGATCCTTAGTTCCTTATCAAATCCTTATTGTGTATATATTTAATATATATGAAATATACATTAAATATCATTATATATATATAATTAATATATTGTAGTGTACTATAGTGTAGTAATATATAAATACATCGAATTAAGCTGCTCTTTGTACATTGAATAAAGGTCGTTGATGCACCTATATGAGCTGAATTTAAATTAAAGATTCTTGAACTTGTAGATTACGATAATCAAATATTATCAAAGGTAAGGGCATAACTTGCTTACGTGTCGCATCATGAATCATTAGTTATCAGTGATAACTTACCACTTTATGTTAGATTTCATAATGTAATTCATTATTATACAATATATGGGAAGATCAACAACTGCTAGTCGAGTGGACGCAAACATATTTAAATTGACTAGAAATATTGTTTATCATCGAAGAAATGAGAGAAAATAGGGTACATGCCGAATGTGTTCTATTTAAGTAGGTATTAATCTATGCCAGCTAATATAGTGAGGGGAACTGAGACCCATGGGGGGGCTACTATGGGGCTCATTATGGGTCTGACAATGGGGCTAACCATTAAGATAGTCTATGTCAGCTGATAAGGTTAAGAAGAACTAAGACCCATGGGGGGCTACTATGGGGCTCATTATGGGGCTAACCATTAAGATAGTCTATGTCAGCTGATAGGGTTAAGGAGAACTGAGACCCATGGGGGGCTACTATGGGGCTCATAATGGGGCTAACCATTAAGATAGTCTATGTCAGCTGATAGGGTTAAGAAGAACTGAGAGCCGTGCATGCCGTCTCCATTATTCACCATGGACAGCTGACCGAGACGCTCGTGTTTAATCCTCGGCTTGGTCTCGGCTTCGAAGAATGAAGCCTGCTCCCCGAATAGCTTCCTGTAGGTGTGTGTGGGTGTGATGGTGTGTATGTGTGTGTATGTGTGTGGGTGTGTGTATGTGTGCGTGTGTGTGTGTGTATGTGTGTAGGTGTGTGTGTGTGGGTGTGGGTAGGGGCGTCGGAACGATATTTTGAATGGGGGGGGCTATTTATTTATATTTCATATTATATATCCTATTATGTATTACTAATATAATTACTAATTATATCTTATTAATATCGTATACCTTTTTAGTCTATGTTAACCCTTTAATATGCAATTAATAATATTACATTTTTATAACAATACTTAAGTAGGAATATATTAGAAAATAAATAATAACCATTAAATAATTTATTATTATATAAATATAGATATTTATTTATAAATATATCCATCTCAATTGTGTGAATTATTTTTTGATTTATATTTGCCAATACTAATGCATTTAATCTACTATCTAGCATAGTAGACTGTAACAACGTATTTATTATTCGTAGATTAATAAATCCACGCTAACATGACACAGAACTTGAGGGGCAAACAACTAAAAGTGTGATCAAATATATTATGCAGGAAAATATTTTTTGAATTTTAGGAGATTGTTCCGTCATATATATGTTTATCCTCATCAGATGGTATTGAACTTATTGATTGATTTGAACATATGGAAATTCGATATTTCAATCGTTAACTCTTCATACATTTTTTATTAATGTTTAGTGTAGAAAATTAATAGGATTAATAAGATTATTCTAAAAAAAAACAACCTTTTTTTTCATGAATTATATTATTTATAATAATGATTCCTTTAATTTATAAGAATGTATAAATGAAATTTCCTTAGTTTAAAAATTGGTTTTAATTTTCATCATTATGGAATCAAATAACTCAGTATATTTTATTCTTTAAATATTAATGATAAAGTATATTAACATATTACTTGATAATATCTAATCACATTTTTATATTAACATAACATTAACAATGTTATATTATGTTATCTTAATAAGATTACATGTATGTCTTTTGAATTTTTATTACTATTCATCTCATAAATATTTATAATAATTTATATTATATGTCTTATTATTATTCTCTGAATTAGATATAATTAGAAAATTAAATTAGATATATTTAAAATTAAAATAAATTATTATAATATTTTATAATAAACATTGATTATAAGCTATTTTGTATTTTATATCATATTTTTTATAAAAGTAGGATATTAACCTTGAATCAATATAAAAACTTGTATATATATAAAATATAATATACTTTTGTTTCTATATCTTCAATGAATGTGTGCAAATTATGTCTATCATTATTCAATTTAATTAGAATCATCTTTACTATTATCTAATCCTTTATGTTTATTTATTATTGAGTATTATTATGATTATATATAATTATAATAATATATGCTTTCAAGTATATTTTTTATAAATGTTACCTTCAATAGTATTTGTAGGTATCATGAAAGCTTTCACCTTCATATCCAAGCTTTCAAATATCAAACTTGAAATATTCATATAACAAATATTTGACTTATTCATATTTTTTAATAATAAATTTGCAATATATTTGTGGTCTTGGTAATATAATCTAATTTTTATATTATTTCAGTTCATCGATTATACCACTATATTTATCTAATGTTGTTTTAATACATGATTTTCACAGTCCATCTTATTGGGCATACTGGTTTCAATGTATTTGCTTTGTTATTATTCGTATTATATACAATCCGTAATTTGATAGTTTGTTCATATAATAATCCCACATTATAAAACACTCTCAAGGCTTTTCTTATATTTATATTATAATCTAATGATTATGCTATTAAGTTTATGCGATGAGCTCCACATTGTGTATCAAAATGTAATTGTTGTCTATTCATTATTATAGTCTTTACAACATTATATTGACCAGAAATATTAGCTGCACCGTCATATGAATGTCCTCTTAATTTAGAAATAGGCAAGTTAAGATGTTAAAGTTCAGATAACATTACATTTTCTATATTTTCTAAGTTAAAAATGTCCTCCTCAATTCCTGATATATCTTGAATTCCATCACATTGAATTGAGAAAGTCCAATTAATATCTTTCAATCAAATATTTAATAATTCAGATTTATAGAGTTGAATAATGTCATTCTTAATATCACTAGATAACAAGTATCTCTCAGAGATTCTCTCATGAATATTATCATATTTCATGGATGGGGGGGGGGGGCAAACAATACTTAGCCCCCCCCCATATGTTTGGTAACATTCTTTAGAAAAAATTTGTATTAACAAAGACAATATACTACATTTAATATATATAAAATTTATTAATACATATTTCATGGGGGGGGGCAAAACATACTTAGCCCCCCCCATATTTTTGAATGGGGGGGTCCGATACCCCCCGCCCCCCCCCCCTTCCGACGCCCCTATGTGTGGGTGTGTGTGTGTGTGGGCTGGCAATTCAAGTCTGCCACTACAGGGAACTGAATGTATCTACTACATGTGTAAGGGGTGTGTGTGTATGTGTGTATATGTGTGAAGGTTGAGTAATTGTGAATATTGGGGTCAGAGTGAAGGTCGGGGCATTAACAGGTGTGTGAAAAGGGGAAGGCGGAATAGTAGGGGAACGGATGGAGGCTGGGAAATAACAGCTAACTAATGTAAAAAATGGTGACTTATTTAACATTACGTGTATACTTTTATTAGACTACATTAATTAATGTTATCAGACATACATCGATTACTATAATAGATGAATATTAGTTAATATTGTTAAATTAATAATATTTAACAATAATTCAAATTATATCCGAGCTATCACATTTTTATAAACACTACGTTAGCACACACTGAAAGTGTTACCGCGGATAACATTCCGCTACCGGAGCTATCGCACTAGGCAGACTCTAGGCGCTGGTTACCAACGCGTATATGGAGTGTCCTCCTTTACCGCTCGCAGTAGGGTCGCCTGTCTGGGCCACCAGGTTCCTCTGTTTGTATGGTTAGGCGTGTAATGAACACAATGTATATGTGTGTATACCTTAGCTTACCGGGTCAGGCTTGCTCGGCAGAAAGGTAAGGTATATATATACATGTATATATATATATATATATATATATATATATATATATATATATATATATGTATATATATATGTATATATATATATATATATATATATATATATAAATTGTAAAGTTTCTATATGTTCTTTTTATTTGTATGTTATTATTTTCTACCCGCATGAGCGAATGCACAATTCTGGCTTAACTTTTAATGCTAATAAACCTTTACATATTATTATATATATATATACATATATATATATATTATTTTAATCATATTAATTATATATCATATTATTATAAAGCATGTATTTTAGAATTTTTAAATAAATTACTATATAATATATACTTATATGTATATAATTAATATATACATATAAATATATGTAAAGTTAAATAATAAGTGTTAATAATGATGTATGCAATACTGCAAACCTGAACGGAATGAAATAGGCAAAAATTGTAGTATTTGATTTTGCAAAGTTTGATAAAATTCTCAGCACCTGTAGAATTGACGGCGATTATTCATAATATGATAAATATATTAATGTAAATAATAATCGCATTTAAGTAATGATATATTTAATGTGTAATGTGTAATAATCTTGTATATTTTAATATTGTAAATAATAGAAACTGAAATAGTAATGATAATTTCAAGTTTTAACTATTTTGTGTATTACATATTATACAGTGTATATCAATAATCAATATCAATGAATATATTAATGCAAATATTGCGAAATATAATAATGTAGAGAATACAAATATTAAGAAAAGTTAAAAATATAAGAAAATACAATAATGTTTGATTATAAATAGTAGAGTAATGTGTTAGCACACATAAACACATTAATTATGTAATACACATGTAACAGTAGGTATATATTACTAATAGAATATTTTGATCAACGAAACTTTATGATAAAAGGACAAATTGACAAATCGATGTCCGCCAATCGTTAAGTTAACTTTATTGTATTATATTGTAGCATATTTAATATGTTACATTATGATATTAATATTTTGTACATGATGTTATTGTATTATATGTACAAATGTCCGTCGATCGTAAAGTTAAGTATTATTATAATTAAATTATTATATGCAGCATATCATAATTTAATTATAATAATACTTAACTTTACGATCGACGAACATTTGTACATATAATACAATAAAATAAAGTCACCATAATGATCGACGTACATTGATTTCAATAGTATATACAGATAACTTTACTATCAACGGACATCGATAGCCGTCGAATGTATCCGTTGGTCGTAGTGTTACGTTGATCCTAATTATATGTAAATAATATTATATAATATATATTATTACATACTTTTTAATAATTATTTATGTTTACTATTAAATATAATTATTAATATTATTTAGTTTATATTATATTATTAATTAGATACTCACATGGTTTAGTTATTTAATGGAATTAAATTATTAATTACATTTAATAAATATTTATTTATTATATAAATAATATTCACTAAATTTGTATAGTTAATACCAACATCTTGGTCTTTCTTTTACATACAAATCAACTACAATATCACCTAATGATGTTTCTAAAATTACAGACATTACATATATAAATTTATATAATTATTAAATAAGAGAATCAATGTTTATAAATTTAAAAATATTACTAAAATTTAAACAATATCACGTGATACAAAGATTATTACCAAAGAATTCTATTGAGTTGGGTTTATATGAAAATCATATAAGCTATAGAGAATTTCTCTCTAGCTCTATGGAAAATCAGCTAACACCACATATGCAAGAGGTTATAGGCAATACCTCCTATAACCTCGATGTTATAGGAGGTCTTGTTATAGGAGGTTGTGACATATGTAATTAAGAAGTGAGGAATATAAAGACCTATAAACTCTATCTCCGAGGTTATAGAAAGGTATTGTGAACAACGATTTAATATCTATAGTAATAATAGATGTTGTCAATAATTATTGATTATAGATTATAATCTATATTATATAGACTATATATATAATATATATATATATATATATTATTATTATTTATTTGAGTCAGACATAAACAGTCCATAGATAAACAAAACAAAACAAAAATTAAATACAACTATACAACACATATCTATATATATAAGTATATAATTACAAATAATATATAGTTAAAAAAACAATGATGTACACCATGTTTTAAATATTGACGACGGGCGAGAAACATTATATAAATATATCATTTTAATAATAGAATTGTCAGATAATTTAACACGATTATATAGTGAGTAATACGACTTACGTAATTTTATAATAATATTATCGACATTATCATATAGGTACATTTCGGATGCACTGCATCTAGGTTTATAGCCAAGGGATATGCGATATGCATTATTATATGCTACTTGAATTTTTTTAAAGTAAGCATTATCTGTATCCCATAGACTACAAAGATACATATTAGAGCAGAATGTTTTAAAAAGCAATATACATACATATTTCGAGCAGTTTCTAAATCTATTAGATAGAGAATAGCTAGTTGTGTAAAGACGTTTAATATTACAGTTTATATCCATCTCATCAGATAAATTATCAGAAATCCAGTGTCCAAGATACTTATAAGCTTTTACTACTCTCAAGCATGTATTTCCAATACGTAGCTTAATTGGATTATGATGAGATTTGTTATAATAAATTGGTAGGATAACAGATTTTTCAATATTATATGTTATTTTATTACTATTTGCAAACTTCTGACAACAATCAATCAACAGCTGCAAACCAGATAGCGGTTGTGTCATCCGCATAACACAAATTATTTATTATATTTCCATTAATACAATACCCAGTTTTAATAGAGTTCAGATTACCTATCATTGGATCAGTATAAATATTATATAGTAAAGGTGATAATATCCCACCTTGACGCACTCCATTAGCAACACTAAACGTATCAGAATTATAGCTTCCCCATTTAATATATATACGCTGATTTCGATCCAATAATTTAGAAAATTAATTAAGTATATAGGAATATATATATATATATATATATATATATTGATTGATTGATTGAATGTTTATTTAGACACTTAAATAAATCATAAATGATTTCTCAAAAGTGTATAGGATATATATACCTATATAGAATACAAATAATAAAAGTTGGTAAACAATAAATACCATTAATAATAATAAAATAAATTAGAATAAGCCGTACGGAAATAAAATAATAATAATGAAAAATAAATAAAATAATAATGACAAACAAATTAGTATTTCAGGTTCCCACCTGAGATCAATTGTTGTATATATTTCATGAATGTTTTATGATATTTTATGGATCTAATATAGGGTGGGAGTGAATTCCATAGCTTATGACCAATATAACTCAATGCCCGAGTATTCATTTTTGAGGGATGGAGAATAGGAGTATATAGAATATGAGATGCATGGTTTCTAAGAGATGAAAAGGAACATATTTGTACTAGAGAAGCAGACATATAGGAGGGGCAATGCTAAGAGTATGTTGAGGAATTAACAATATCTACTATGCGATAAGCAGTGCGTTTGTTAAATGGGAACCATGGAGGTAAGTGTTGGTATGAGGAAATATAGGATTGATCTCGAATACGTAGGTTATATTTGTACGGATTGATGAACGAATAACTCGATTTAGGGGAGAGATAGGATAATGGAAGATTGATAAGGATCGAGGAACAGTAATCTATACGTGAGAGGACAAGGGAATTAACTAGAGTTTTAGTAAAATCTTACTATATCGAGATACAGTAATTGATTTTCGTATTTTTCTAATTCTAAATAGATGATAATTTGAAGATTTAGTGATGGGTGTAATATGAGGAATAAAGGAAAGAGTATAATTAAAAAGTAGGGGAGAGCGGGCAGGTTGACCATATATGGGGCAGGTTGAGCAATCTCAATTATTTCTGCAGAAATAAATAGCATGCTATTAATAAATATCCTGCTATTAATAAATGTATTTTTTATACATATACATCTACATGTATACACACATATATTTAGAATTATTATAACAACTCACAAATTATTTATTTTAACTATTTAAAATATTAATTAATTATTAATATTTTATGAAAAACTCATTGGTGGGACAGTAAGTTTAAATGTGATAATATTAATATATTTTGTAATAACATAGCATTATTAATGGTATATAAATAAAGTATATTTAATATAGGTTTATATTTAATATACTTACTATACCAATAAAATAAAAAATTCAAAAATTATCATTCACAAATTAATTAGATTACTTTTATATATACTAGTGATATGTGGCAGGTTGACGATAGTAAAACGGGGCAGGTTGACCATATATGGGTAAATCTGCCCCGTTTATCATTAAACATATTTATGTATTTATTTATTTAATTAATTAATGACTTATTTAACTAATAATAATAATCATATTGATTAAATATATAATTGAGAAATTATTTTAAATAATTAAATAATTTATTTATATGGATTAAAACATAGAGCATTTAACCTCTCTACTAATCTAACCTCTCGCCTTAAAAGTTTCATTAGTTTTTATATTAATCTTGGTGCATATACTTGTTAATATACTAATACATATAAATATATAACTTTAACTATGTTTATTTTTTAAATATATCTTTAATGTTGCATTTTTCTACCTGTCTCAACCTGCCCCATTAGACGGGGAAGGTTGAGCCAAATTAAAAAAAAATTATAATGTAATTATATAATTAATTAGTTATCATTACACTGATTTATGAATGTTTTTTATTGATCATAAACTATATTTATATTATGTACTTTATTTTATTAAAATATATTCATAACATTATTAGTGAAACATTAAATGTGTTTTTACATGCTCAACTTGCCCCGCTCTCCCCTACACCTACGTTGGATGCAATATGAGAAGGAGAATCTCCTTAGGAGATATTACAATGTCATCAATAAGAAAAGGAGGGAAGTAAGTTGGTGATGGAGAAAGATTCAACAATATAGTTTTGGAGGTATTAAGGAGAATATTATTCGAAATAAGCCATTCTTTAATGTCATTAGCACAATTAGAGAGTAGATTATTGAGACCTGATGATGAATTAATTGGAAGAAACATATATAGTTGTATGTCATCTGCATATATATAGTAATATATATTTAGATATTTAGATATTATGGATGGTAGTGGGTATAAATAAATAGAGAAAAGTGAAGGACCGATTACTGATCCCTGGGGAACACCATATTTCATAGGAGAATGGGAAGAAAAATAATTATATATGTTTACACTGCTACTACGGTCAGATAGATATGAAATAAACCATGTGAGGGCAAGGTCTTATATATTTTATATATTAATGGGGTGTACCATAGTGGGATACACCCTACACGACGAAATATTGTAACTTTAAGACCATTTCTATCAAGTTGTAATGGGATACCCTCTATAAAGTTATTTTATTTCCGGCAAGTTGCCGGAAATACTTATAGAGGATACCCCCTTTATATATATCATATATTTAAATAATTTAATAATTTAAATAAATAAACATAAAACACCACATCACTATATTATTTATAGATGCATATAAATGTAAAAATCAGTTATAACTTATAACTCCCTGTAGGCACATATAATCAGAGCTGAGTACGATACTCAAAAAATAAATAATAGATACAATTACAATTACACACTTTTTTCTTATAATAGATACTACTACAATTACTTTAACAAAAATCATAGTAGTTACAACTACAAATACATAATTTTCTTTGTAGATACATCTTAGTAGATACAAACACATTATAATTATATACAATATATATATATATATATATATATATATATATATATATATATATATATATATATATATATATAGTATATGATAGACAATTTTATATCATATAATATATATTTATATATATATATTCATCGAAATTGAATTTTATAGTAGGGGAAAGTAATCGAATACGGACAGTGCCCGAATACGGAAACTCTCGGTACCTCAGAAACCATAATTCCTACAAAAAAATGTTTAACGAATAAAATATTCATAATTATATAAAGAGTGTATTTTAAAAGTATTTTATTTTTTTAGACTGATTTTTTTATTACGTTTTTAAATTTATGAAAACAAATGTCAACTTAAAACCTTCTCTAGAATATACAAATGTATCAATATAAAATATAACAATATATTATTTAAAAAAAAAGCATTCTAAAATTATATATATATAATTTCTATATTTGTTATTAAATATTCATTTAGTTATAAGAATATATCTAGAGGTCATATATGAGTATATATAATATATATGTTTATATATATATAAGTCCCTAACACTCTATAGAGTGTATATATATATATATATATATAGACATATATATATATATGTCAAAATTAATTATAAATAATGTAATTGTAAGTTGTCTGATTGCAATCATGAATCATGATTCATCAATAATATATAGTTTTTCTAGTGGTATATAGGGTGTCCGTATTATAACACAGGGTGTCCGACGGACACCCTGTGTCCGACGGACACTGTCCGTATTCGGATATGGGTACCGAATACGGACACCCTCGTTATCTTAGGAATTAAATGATTAAATACAATTTTAAAATCACAATAATATCTAGGATATCTATAATCATATAATATTAATATATTGTAATTTTTGAATAAAAATAATGAGTCATAAAATATTAAGACCATTTATTGTTAAAGTGTCCGTATTAGGTTACTTTCCCCTACATATCAAGGTACATTATACAGAAATAATATCCAGAAATGTTTGCTAGAGAGTGATTTTATAGCAAATTGCAGTGGGATACCCCCTTTAAAATGACTATATTTCCGCAAATTTGCTGGAAAATAAGAGGGTAACCCACTAACATTTTAGTTAACTTCCTAGAAAATAAGTTTCTAACAAAACATTATTAAATGAAATTATTCTGACATTATTTCCGGAAATACTGGTAGTGGGATACCCTCTTTAAAATGACATATTCAACATTTACACATTAGGTATATAAAGTGTTTTTCAATAGATGATATAGAATAAATTTGTTAATATGTAATAACATGTAATGATGCCCATGATAAATATGTTAGTATACCAGCATTTATTTCATCTAAAAGTATACTATGAGCCATTATAGATTATAGAGAAATATAAATTATTACAATATACTATTTTTCAACTAAAAATAATCAGCGACCTTTGCTTTCGTATGTTCTATACGAATATAGTGACTTATCAAATATACACACAAATAATTATTAATATATAATTAATTATTATTATTTAGAATTAATCATATTTATCCAAATATTTATTAAAATGATTTTATCTTTCAATATAATTTATAATTTTGAATTATAAATCAATTATCATATAAAATATATTATAAAAATAATGTCTTTGTTTTCAATAAATGTATATAATGGTTTTTGAGAATAAATAATATAATTGATATAACCTATATCATAATTTTTAACAATGAATTAATTTTAATATTTACAAACGATATGTTATTAAACATATTTTTATAATTTATATATATTAAAATTAATTTATAATATGATATTATAAAATATTGATATAAAATACATGTAATAGATATATAATAATATAATAATATAATTGATATATTATTTAATAAAATGTATCTGTTTACATAATTGTCTTAGTAGATACGTATCGTAGATAGGTATCTACTATTTATGACTAATAGATACGATTAAAAATACTTTTGTTATTGTTATAATAGTTACAAATACAAATACAAATGTATCTACGATACTGATTTTTTGCCTTAATAGATACTGTATCGGCGATACTGCTCAGCTCTGCATATAATTAAGCTAATGTTGTATATATATAATTAGATTGACTTAATTCTAATGTTTATATATTGACCGGATATCAAATAAATTATATATTAATATCATTAATACCATAACATCTATTGGAAATATACAATTACGGAGCCTTATAGTGGTTTCACACCAACTCGAACGTAATTACTAACTCTAATAATTAGGTGTAAAACCCCTTTTACAGAGATTTAAATAATAGAGTTTAACTTTAACCTCGAATAATTATATTTAATAATTACGTTCGAGTTGGTGTGCAACCCCTTTTAGAAATGCATGTCTCATAGATTTACATTTATATTTACATCATTATAATAACCTATATATATAGATATATATATATATATATATATATATATATATATATATTTCTCCAAACATATAACAATGCGGCATCGTCGCTATAGCGATTATGATCGACGATGCTACGAACTTAAGAAATAAATGCAAGATCGGAATATACCAGTTATACTAATATTGTAATATTGTAATCATCTTTAATATGCACTATATACATTTTACATTGTTCCGTGATCTCATATATTAAAGTGGATTTACAAATTAAGATTAAAGATTAAAAATGTTAATTAGTCTCGAATATTCAATAGGTGGCGTTTTTTAATAACATTAGATTCATCCAATGAGATTCATGGTTACTAGTAATCTCGTACAAGGTAACTTCGTACGACTTATTTAGTAATCTCTTACGTTGTACGATTTATTAAATTTATTTTAATTTATTTCATAATTATACAGTTCTTATACGAATATATATAACTTATTTTATCGAAAGACGAGGTGCACCGATAGAGCTAACTCCGATAGGGCTAATTCAGATAGGGCTAACTCAGATAGGGGTAACTCAGATAGGGATAATTCAGATAGAGATAACTCCGATAGGGCTATTTCAGATATATTTCAGATAGGGCTAACTCAGATAGGGTTAATTCAGATAGGGTTAACTCCGATAGGGCTAATTCGGATAGGACTAACTCATGTAGGACTAATTCAGATAGAGCTAACTCCGATAGGGCTAACACAGATAGGGCTAATTCAGATAGGGTTAACTCCGATAGGGCTAACTCAGATATGGATAACTCAGATAGTACTAACTCCGATAGGGCTAATTCAGATAGGGGTAACTCAGATAGCGCTAAATCCGATAGGGCTAATTACGATAGGGCTTACCAGATAGGGCTAATTCAGATAGGGTTAACTCAGATAGGGCTAATTCAGATAGGTCTAACTCCGTAGGGCTAACTACGATAGTGCTAATTCAGATAGGGCTAACTCCGATAAGGATAACTCAGATAGGGCTAACTCTCATTTATTATGTATATTATATTAATTTCTCAATATTTATAACATAATTAATTAAAATCAAATAAATAATATATTTCTTATTTCTAAAATATACCTAGATCATGCAATTTTCTAATAATAACTCATAATTCTCAACTATCCGCAAATACACCGCGCCAAAACGGATAGTATATATATATATATATATATAAATAGGTTTAGTATTTATTTTATTATTTCCGCATGGTTACGTAAATGTACGTAAATATATTAATAAAAATAAAAGTAAGGTTAGTATTTATTTTATTTATTTCGCTTGGTTACGTAAATTTACGTAAATATGTAAAAAAATAAAAGTAATGTGAGTATTTTTTTGCTTGGTTACGTAAGTTTTCGTCGGCAACCGATTAGCGCGTCCCCAACACAACTTATTCAGCTTCATCCAAATATAGCAGCATCAGTCGGATTCGGACAGACGATATCATCTTCATCGCTTCCCATCATGGTCATCACTTACGTAGAAATGCCCGCCATTACTAGATTCGGACAACATGTTCCCTTCTGTTAGTCAACACACCCTATAGCATAGCGCCCGTATTTAATTATTTATATATTATTAATTAATTTAATTTAATAATTAATTTAATTTAATTATTGTCATTTTTATTTATTATCGTTTTTATTATCACATGCGTACACACATGTGTGTATCCATGCATGGACGACGTCCATTGGACGACGTCACGTGCTAATCGATACGCCCCACTCACTTTAACCACGCCTCCTACTTCCCGAACGCAGGTAGATCTTGCCGTCGTGACCTGTACTTAGCCTTACAAAACATACGCCGACAGGAGGATATACACCGTCTCATAGTCGATAATGTTTCTCAGATGTGTCCGCGCATGCGCTCGAAGAAGATCGCTATCCGAAATAGAAGGAAACGACTGATCATGCGCAAGATCAAAGATCATGTGCGCGACTCTACGAGGTGTCCCCATTGTATAGAGGTTAGCGAGGCGGGCGTCGTGTGGCGGGCGTCGCGATAAATACGCCCCCCCTCTTCTCGTGAGTACGAATCTAATCAAAAGTGTGAGAGATATTTTTCCGATGGTAGTTTCAATTGAAAAATCAAGGATTATTGTATTTAAGGCTGTGGTTTTAATGATGAGACGTCGACGTCTCGTACGATCAGATTATTATATTAATTAAATAATGCTAGATACCTATATAATAAATATAGTATATGTAATAAATATAGTATATTATATTTCTCACGTGACCTCACCACAGATAAGATCGCGTGCCCCCTTCCAGATGCAGATGTTACGCCGTCTCAACACGATGGTAAGCGAACTGGCGCCACCGGAAATAGAACCACGTGCATCGCCACCGGACGACGAACTTCCGGAAGATGAACCAACCGAAGAAGAAGATGAACTCGTTGAGCGATAAACGTTACCACGTGACTAGTGTATTACGTAAGAAGATTTATTGTCTCGATGTCCGACTTGCATAGCTTTATGATGTAACTATTTATTATGATGTAACTTTTACTATGCTATCATCGTGATAGGTTATTTATTGTGTGTGTGAATGTGTGCGTGTGTGTGTGAATTTATCAATATTAATAAACTATAAAAACATTATTTCATCATTTAGTTTATATATAATTTAATTAATTAAATAAAACGTCATAATCAGCATATTTATTTTAAATCTTGGTACTTTATCTTCTCAACCGTGAGGGTTCGCCACTTGTTTCTCATGTCGTATCTATGCAGTTCTGTCGCGTGTCATTCGTTGACTTACCTTAACGACTTTACGGTCAATTATGTAATATTGGAAATCTATCGTTTTGGCCGATCGCGCTGATACTCACCTTCTACATTACCTTATGGGATTAGTTTGGCTATAACCTATAGACTATATTCCCTTCGATCTGGCCACATGACTATACCAGGGTCGTCAATTGACGATCGTTAGTAGCTCGGTATATACTCATGTTCTTGATATCCTACTTATTTGTTAGTTACTCTGTCTCTATAAGTAATGTTTATATATAAGTAAAACTATTTCCAAGTAGTATATATTAGGGGCGTCGGAATAGGGGGGGGGGGGGGTCAAGGGGGGGGGGCTGCCCCCCCTGAACAAATATAGGGGGGGGGCAGTATATCTTTTGCCCCCCATGAAAAAATATAGGGGGGTAGTATATATATTTCCCCCCCCTATTTTTACTTATATGTATATATATTAATATCCACATCTATATATATATATATATATATATATATATATGTATATATATATATATATATACAATATATATTATACATATATATTTACATTGTATAGTTATTAAATTCACTATACAAAAAAAAATGATATTATTACTTTATTATAAAGTAATACAATAATTGTTCTGGGTAATAGAGTAATAAAATAATTGTTTTTTTTTATATAGTGAATTTAATAATTGAAAAACTATTGTTCTATTCAATTATAATATTTATTTATTAATTATTAATTTATTACTTTGAATGAATTAAAACTTAACAGTATAGAGTGTTAGGGACGTCGGAATAGGGGGGGGCAGTGGGCATCCCCCCTGAACTAATATAGGGGGGCAGTATATATTTTGCCCCCCCCCTTGAAAAAATATAGGGGGCAGTATATATATATTGCCCCCCCCTAGTGAATTTAATAATTGAAAAACTATTGTTCTTTTCAATTATAATATTTATTTATTTATTAATTATTAATTTATTACTTTGAATGAATTAAAACTTAACAGTATGGAGTGTGCCATATATATTATAAAACAGTTTATAACTTGTAACCCTTATTACATTACATTACATTCTTGTATAAAGTTCATTTTCTATAACATTATTAAAAATTACTTATATAAAATGGATATTAGATCATTTTAAAATAAAAATACTAAAGATAATGATAATAGTTATGAAAGGTTAGGAAATTATATTCACACATATTAGATATTTAATTAATATAATATAATAATATTACAATTATAAATCGTACATATGAGAATATTATTTTTTGATTAATTGTGATTTAGTTATGGAAAAGTTATTATTTATTTCTGGAAAAGTTCTGGATAAGTTATGATTTAATTCTGCGCAGGTTCTGGATTAGTTATAATTTAGTTCTGCGTAGGTTCTGGATTAGATCTGATTTTGTTCTGGAAAAGTTCTTGATTAGTTATGATTTAATTCTATGTATACGTAGAACTATACGTATACATAGAACTAACCCAAACCTATAGGTTCTGGGTTAGTTCTGGAAAAGTTCTGAATTTTAGTACATCCCATGATCTAGACATAGTTATTTACTAATATATTTAATATTATTTACTAATATATTATAAAAATGTAAAGATCCTTAAATATGATGAACTAATCGTAGATGATCTATGAGCGGAGTTAAAGATATTCAAAATTGCCAATTCGTTTTCTACAATAGAAGAGGTAATTTCTTACTTTAATAATGTTGAACATGTTAAATTATTTCCAAATATTGTAAATCTTCTTAAATTAAACATTGTAGGACCGATAAGTTCTGTGAGTTGTGAAAGAGGATTTAGTACCCTTCGCCGAGTAAAAACATGGTTGAGAATCAACATGACCCAGCAAACAAAAATAGTAACATCTGAGCCACATTTGAGTAACATTCTATGCCACACAAAGCAACATTTTGTAAACAATGTGGTATAAATGTTACTCGTTTTAGAGTAACATATGAACCACAAAGCAACATTCAACCCACAGTAGTGGTTCATATGTTACTTAAATGTTACTTTGTGGTTCAAATGTTGCTTATTATTTAAGTAATATCAGAGTAACATTTAAACCACAAAGCAACATTCAACCCACAGTAGTGGTTCATATGTTACTTAAATGTTGCTTTGTGGTTCAAATGTTGCTTATTATCTAAGTTACATCAGAGTAAAATTTGAACCACAAAGCAACATTTAAGTAACATATGAACCACTACTGTGGGTTGAATGTTACTTAAATGTTGCTTTGTGGTTTAAATGTTACTCTGATATTACTTTAATAATAAGCAACATTTGAACCACAAAGCAACATTTAAGTAACATTCAACCCACAGTAGTGGTTCATATGTTACTTAAATGTTACTTTGTGGTTCAAATGTTGCTTATTATTTAAGTAATATCAGAGTAACATTTAAACCACAAAGCAACATTTAAGTAACATTCAACCCACAGTAGTGGTTCATATGTTACTTAAATGTTGCTTTGTGGTTCATATGTTACTCTAAAACGAGTAACATTTATACCACATTGTTTACAAAATGTTGCTTTGTGTGTCATAGAATGTTACTCAAATGTGGCTCAGATGTTACTATAAAACTAGTAACATTTGTACCACATTGTTTACAAAATGTTGCTTTGTGTGGCATAGAATGTTACTCAAATGTGGCTCACATGTTACTATTTTTGTTTGCTGTACATTGTATATTATTACAATTGTAATATTAAAAGATTATAATCTAATGTATACAATTGTATCGATCTTATAAGATCATAAGTATAATATTGAATTATATGGAAATATCCCGAAGATCACGATTATAATTAAAGAATATAGGATATCCTATACACATATGCATTTACCAATCGGGTCATTGTTGGCGAAGACGAGAAGATTTTATATCAGCGAAGTCCGGACTTCAGAAGGCCTTCTGTGGAAACCTCTACATGGGCAAAGAAAATTGGACGGCCACGTAAGACGTACACTGCGCAACTTAGATACGACAACGATCATCACAGATTAATTCATGTTAAGTTAACTTAATACGGCGATGGGAAACAGAGATGAATGAAGAAAACGTGTCGTGCTATGCCGAGCTAATATATATATATATATATATATATATATATAAATTATAATGGATATATGGTGTACACCGAAAATAGTCTAAAATAATATGCTATCTGATTTGAGTTTTCAAATCCATTGATTTGGGTTTGGTTTAAATCTATATTAAATATGGTACATGTATTTTAATTTGGGTTTGGATTCAAATAACCATCTTATTAACATTTATTTTTATTAAATGTGACAACATTTCGTAACAAATTAGACTAATTTCCGATATATACATAGTATAATATAAAATAAAACATAAATTTATATATATATATTATTTATTTGGAAATTATAACAAATTAATTTTAAAGGATATCTTCTCTTTCTTGAGAATTCATATTTTGTGATGGTTCTAAAATAATAGTATATATGACTAATTATATTAAAACTTAATATTATAATATTATAATAACGTATATAAAATTAATATATATATATTAAAAATATATACTTGAGGGGGGTTCACGGTCTTTAAAAAAAAAATATTATTTAAAAAATAGATTACTATATGTATACAACATATCATATTTTAAAAAGATATATAAAGCATAAAAAAAATAATTGTATAACACTACCTATTTCTAATATAATGATTAAAAAAATGGCGAAAAAATTACTGTTTACATATATTATTACACTGTTTTTCAATAATTTATATAGATGCATTTTATGTAAAAATCATGACAAATTATACAAGTTATATAAATATAATATTAAAATTGTAAGAATTATCTAAAATAACTTTTACCATAATAATAAGAGTCAAAAAGCAGATAAATAATATAGTCAATTTTTAACATAAATTATCTCAGAATATTTATTTTTTATGAAAATTGCTATTTCTCAGTAATTAATTAGCTAAACTTAAATTTTCGCAGATTTTGCACATTTTCGCAGTATGGTTAGTATCATATGTATATTATAACTATAGAAAATATTTGTGATTAGATATAGAGTTGATAAATAATTAAATTTAAAATATAAATATTTTATTTTTGATATATTTTTTACTTTTTTAAAATGCTGATATTTTCAAAACTAATAGTCTAATCATTTAAAAATTCTATAGAACAATTAACACAATATATCTTAATTATTTCGTGAGATTTGGAATTAAAAATGTCCTATCTAATAACATTGAAATCTAAAGACAGTGAACCCCTTAAGTATTATATACATCAGCTTATATATACAAATACAAATACATATATGCATATATGAAATTATATTTTTACATACAAATAAAATTATATTATTATTATATATAATATACAGTATTTACGAATTAAATTATAAATAATTTAGAATGTATATATATATATGTATAGGTGTTATATGACATGAAATACTTACTTTCTTAGTTTAAACATTGACACCGCCTTCAATCCTCTCCATATAGCCAGTGATGATAGAGAACAAATCTGATGCTTCAATAAAAATAATAATATATACATCAGCTCTATTAAGACTTGACATGGTAGATGAATACTTTAGAAGATTAGCACGACTGACGACCTTTTATCGACACGGCATAAGACCTCTTTAGCAGTTCAATACGGCAAGCGAACTCTTTAGATTGGCACGGATCTGTTGTGATAATAGATTTTTTGAATATGATAAAAGATTATTATACAACATTTTTCTTAAATTTAAATAAGAATACGTACATCCGCTCTATTACGGCTTGACATGGTAGATGAATTCTTTAGAATATTAGCATGACTGACGACCTCTTTATCAACTCGACACGGCATAAGACCTCTTTAGAAGTTCAATACGGCAAGCGAACTCTTTAGATTGGCACGGATCTGTTGTGATAATAGATTTTTTGAAAATGATAAATATATTATACGACATTTTTTAAAATTTAAATACGAATTCATACATCAGATTTTAATATTATTGAATTTCGTTGTGGATTATTTAAATTATAATTTATAATTTGTATTCTAATAATTATAAGTATAATTTATGGGTGCAAGAACAACCGTGAAATTTACAAACCGTACAAGAACAGGCGTGAAATTATCTTTCGTGAAATTTCCAACCGTGAAATAATTATAAATGTTTTATATGGATATATATTATGTATATATATGTATAACATAGTGTATATGTATTAAGTATGTGAATAAGTATAAATATTATAAAAATATATATGTTATTATGTAAAATATAAACCTAAATTATATAGTATATTTTTGGAAAATTAAAATCTGATTATACTTTTAATTAATGTTAACGAAAGACATATAATACATCACATTAATTTTATTATTAAATTTATAAATATACTATAGTATATATCTATGAGTTTACGATAATTACTTAATTATACGTGAATGCTCATATTGGCCGCCGATACTTTTCGAAGTTCAAATTAGGCGTTGACTATATGTGTATATCAAATGCAAACTTTACGCTCTATTGCACAATCAAAAATATTATGAACGAGTAACATCTATATAAATATAATATATATATATACCTATAAATAAATAATCATGAAAATACGGGTATGTGTGTGTGTTCTCGCGTATGTAAGTATGTATGTACATTGTACATGTATGTGTATATATGTGTGTTTTAATTAACAAAACTTAAATGTGTGTGTGTGAATACTAGTGTTCGAAATGAACCCGAACCGAAGCATTACGAACTGAAGCTTGCCTTATTTGAACCCGAACTGAAGCTCACATTTAAAAAAAATAACGGTCCCGAACCGATCTGAAGCTTTGTTTAAAACGAACCCGAACTATTATTTAATTACAATCCTGGACCGAACCGTTGATATATATTGTCAATTTAAAAATTTAATAACACAATTGTATATCTTTATTAATTCTATTTTATCATAGATACATAAGGTATCAGGAGATATTATAAACCAATAGAAAAGATAATATGAATTATTATATGAGTATTATATTATATTAATAATTATATAATTATAAGTATTATATATTAGTTTTATTGTACATCATTAGCAATATTTATCATTTTTATTTAAAATAGAGCTTTGACAAATTCTTTAAAATTGAATTAAAGAAAAATTTATTAGTTTGCGGGTGTAAATCCCGTCGGGATATTAATATAGGTATTAGAATAATATTTAGAAGTGATCTTATATAATTTTGTAAAAATAAATGGTTTTAATATTCTTACGGCTTCGAAGGGACATTATGATCTATAGAGCCATATGGTTATAAGTGAAAGCGTAATCTAAGTTCATGGATAGGATGGAAGGAATCTACCAAATAGAATAAAAATAACAATAACAATAGTATTAATAAGACTTTGAAGCTTCACTCATCTTTTTAGAGTTTTGAAGCAAGTTCGAACTATTCCACTAATTTATGAAGCAGGTTCGAACTCTTGAATTATTTTACAAATGAACTTTGAACTATATATTTTTTTTGAGTGAAGCTTCGAAGCACCAGTAGTTGGGTTCATTTCAAACACTAGTGAATACATGTGCGTGTTTGTATATATATATATATATATATATATATATATATATATATATATATATATATATATATATATATATATATATATATATATATAGATTTCATAAACTATTGTATAACACTTTATAATATAAAAATATACATATTATATCACATATGTGGCAGGTAGAAATTTAAGAATCACACATTGACTCATTGCAGTGGGAAAGCTTTGTTTATTTATAATCTCTTGGTGACCTATATATTTGCTATAAAATTCAACAAACGTCGTACGTATATAATTTTTAATATTTAATAAATAGTTTCCTAAACCTATATGTATAATTATTTATGTACATGTATAATCTATATAAGAAAGCTTTCTTTACATCTATGATATGTATATGTCTGTATGTACATGTTATGGTGCGTTTTATATAACGTACCACATTTCCATCTGTATAAGCATATAGAATGGACGTTGGTGGTTTTTATAACATATGTGATATACCAACGTACCACGTACCATCTGCATTTACATGTATAAGCAATGCTTATTAAGCATACATATGGGACTGTGGTACGTTACAAATACTAATGTGTGTGCGAGCGCGAGGCGTGTATGATTGGGTATATGTAAACCATGTACTATTTTATAATTGAATAAGTAAATTATACAAAATAAATGCGTATGTATATTGTACATTGAATATTTAATTTACAAGGTATATGCATATGTGTTTTATTGTAAAAGTATATTGTATTATATTTATATAGATGTTACTCACTCAGCATATTTTTGATTGTGCAATATAGCATAACGGTTGTATTTGATTGACACATATAGGCAACGCCTAACTTGAACTTTGAAAAGTATCGGCGGCCACGATGAGCATTCACGTATAATTTAGTAATTTACGTAAATTCATAGATATATACTATAGTATATTTATAAATTTAATAATAAAATTAATGTGATGTATCATATGTCTTTCGTTAACATTAATTAAGAGTATAATTAGATTTTAATTTTCCAAAAATATACTATATAATTTAGGTTTTATATTTTATATAATAACATATATATTTTTATAATATTTATACTTATTTACATACTTAATATATATATATACAATATGTTATAAGTATATATACATAATATATATCAATATAAAACATATATTATATTTCACGGTTGGATATTTCACTGTTGTTCTCGTACGGTTTATAAATTTCACGGTTGTTCCATAAGCCATAATTTATACATATCAGAATTTATATAATATAAGCTATTGTAATTTATTAAAAATTAGTAACTTATAATAATACAATTGTGATATATATTATGATAATAATTAATTATTAGATAATTCTACCAAAATTATCTAAGATAATAACTTTAAATAAATTTAATAAGAATTATTGTTATAATTATTATAATAATATATTATTATAATATATATAATTATAATATATATAATTATAATATATATAATTATAATATAATACATTATTATTAATTTAATAATTAATTAGCTTTATTGTATACTTTAAGTATACTTTTAGTATTATTATGATAATAATAATTATCGGTATATTTTTAGTGACAAAATATTTTGAAAATTTAATTTGAAATTACGAATATAATATTATATTGAATATATTAATAAATATACAATTTAGGTAATTTTTACGATTCATGTTATATTACTATATTATATAGACTCTATATAATATATAGTGTCTCTATTTAATATAATATAGTTATATCATAATTATACTAATTATTATTATAATTATTAAATAATTATAAAAATATTACAATTTATGTACCTTTTACGCGTAATATAGAGTTCCATTTATATAAATTTAGTGATAAAATTTACGAATTCAATATATATATCATAAATATACAATTTAGATACATTTTACGTATAATATAGAGGGTAAATTAAATAAATTTATATTAATTTAATAAGGGGTTAAACTTCATGTTTTGACGGAAGTAAACAATGTTTATTATCATTATAACCGATTATAACTGTTACGGATGTGTAACAGATACGTATTATAATGTCATTATTATTATAATAATAAAATACATTTAAATTGTGTACTTATACTAATAGTGTACATTTTTATCATCATTTTTTCAAATAAGGTAATCAACGTTACGTTGATAACATATTACGATGAACGTAATATTTTTAATGAAATGTCAGTTGATCGTGAATCTGAAAGAAGGCCGCCGATTATTATTAGAATGTCAAAGTTCAATTTTTATTTTAGGGTTGTGTGATTTCTTAGGTTTGGTTTTATTTTTCTGTTTTTTTTAGCTGCATTATATCCCCAAGTGTCACTTGAAGTGAGCATATAAAATATTGTGTTACTATAAATTATTTATAGTATAAATATCTTATAATCATTATAATAATATGCATAGGTGCATATATAAGTACAAGCCAACTTGAAATATGACATTCTTATAATAACAAACGGCGACCTGCTTTCAGATAATTCCAGTTGACTACGAAACATACAAATTTATATTTTTATCAAGTTTATACAATTTATCTGTATACCAGTTTTTATATTATTTTCTTATATTAGTACATTAATTTATTTATGATTTTATAATATATTTTATAAGAATTGGTATTATTTATGTTATAGAACATTATTAATTTGAATGAATGAATTTGTAAAAAATATTATTAGTTTTAATTAGTTTTATAAAATGTTACATTTTTAAAGATAAATTAGAACTTTGAATAATATGTGATAATATAATATGTTTAACTTAGTTATTTCTCATTTATTATTTTCTAATATAATAATATATTTTATAAGATATATATCTAGTATATACTATGTATATTATTATTATTTATTTGGAGAATTATTCTCATAATATCGAATATGGCCACCATTTGTTGAGATTAAGAATTATGATGTAACATTTAAATATATTACGCGTATTGCTATATAATTTAAAATTATAATAATAGCTAATTTATATATATTTTATAATATATACTACATTTTCATCATTCATATAATTTTATCATGTAAAATAATATGTAAACATCCGAAACGAGTATTTTAAATCGTAATACAAAAAATTGATGCCATATTTGATACAGACCATTTATTTTATAACAATATATTATTTTTAATAATTTTATTGTTTAACATTATTTAGTTTTATAAATTGTATATTTATTAAGATAAGTATAAGTATAAATTATAATTTAAATTAATGTATAATAGAACGTAATACGTAGTAATTTATTATTTAATACAAATTATACAAATTAATAATCATTATAATTTATATATATCTGAATTATATATATATGTATTATAATAGAAATGTTATATTAATTATATTATAATAATATTTATAATTTATATAATAATAAACTATTATAATATTATTTCTTATTAGATTTTTATACTTGATTGTTGTAATAGATTTTTTGATTTGTATATCGACATTGATTGTACAATTAGATTATCTAACTATACTTGATTGTTAACATAGATATTCTTACTTGACTATCGAATTAAATCATAGTACTTGATTTTCAAAATAGATTATCTGATTAGATTGTCAAACACGAGTGTGACTCTAGATTTTCATACTTGATTTGATTTATATTACTCGATTATCGAAATTGATTTTAAAATTAGATTGTCGTATCATACTTGATTTTCAAAATAGTTTATATGATTAGATTGTCGAACACGAGTGTGACTCCAGATTTTCATATTTGATTTGATTTATAGTACTTGATTGCAAAATTAGATTGTCTTTGTATACCTAATTTTCATACTAGATTAGATTTTCTTACCCTATTATCGAATAAATCCATTACTTGATTGTCGAATTTGTTTATCGGATTAGATTTTCCTACTTGATAGTAAACTAGATTTTCATACTCGATTCGATTTGTCATACTCGAGTATAGATCGACAATAGATATATTGTAAAATTAGATTATCTTAAGATTACTAATTACTAGCTACTAACCTAGGTTACTCTAATGTCATTAGCGTAACTTATGAACCACATAAGTTACTAGTAATATTTATACAACAAAGTAACTTACGAGTAACTTCAGCGCAACATATGTGGTACGCATGTTACTCTAATGTCATTAGAGTAACTTATGAACCACATTGGTTACTAGTAATATGTATACCACAAAGTAACTTACGAGTAACTTCAACGCAACATATGTGGTACGCATGTTACTCTAATGTCATTAGAGTAACTTATGAACCACATAAGTTACTAGTAATATTTATACAACAAAGTAACTTACGAGTAACTTCAACGCAACATATGTGGTACGCATGTTACTCTAATGTCATTAGAGTAACTTATGAACCACATAAGTTACTAGTAATATTTATACAACAAAGTAACTTACGAGTAACTTCAGCGCAAAATATGTGGTACGCATGTTACTCTAATGTCATTAGAGTAACTTATGAACCACATTGGTTACTAGTAATATTTATACAACAAAGTAACTTACGAGTAACTTCAGCGCAACATATGTGGTACGCATGTTACTCTAATGTCATTAGAGTAACTTATGAACCACATTGGTTACTAGTAATATTTATACCACAAAGTAACTTACGAGTAACTTCAGCGCAACAAATGTAGTACGAATGTTACTCTAATGTCATTAGAGTAACTTATGAACAACATAAGTTACTAGTAATATTTATATCACAAAGTAACTTACGAGTAACTTCAGCGCAACATATGTGGTACGCATGTTACTCTAATGTCATTAGAGTAACTTATGTACCACATAAGTTACTAGTAATATTTATACAACAAAGTAACTTACGAGTAACTTCAGCGCAACATATGTGGTACGCATGTTACTCTAATGTCATTAGAGTAACTTATGAACCACATTGGTTACTAGTAATATGTATACCACAAAGTAACTTACGAGTAACTTCAGCGCAACATATGTGGTACGCATGTTACTCTAATGTCATTAGAGTAACTTATGAACCACATTGGTTACTAGTAATATGTATACCACAAAGTAACTTACGAGTAACTTCAGCGCAACATATGTGGTACGCATGTTACTCTAATGTCATTAGAGTAACTTATGAACCACTTGGTTACTAGTAATATGTATACCACAAAGTAACTTACGAGTAACTTCAGCGCAACAAATGTAGTACGAATGTTACTCTAATGTCATTAGAGTAACTTATGAACAACATAAGTTACTAGTAATATTTATATCACAAAGTAACTTACGAGTAACTTCAGCGCAACAAATGTAGTACGAATGTTACTCGTGCGTTACTTTGTGGTACAAATATTACTAGTAACCAATGTGGTTTAGAAGTTGCTCTAATGTAACTAGTAACATTAGAGTAACATGTGTACCACATTTGTTGAGCTGAAGTTACTCGTAAGTTACTTTGTGATATAAATATTACTAGTAACTTATGTTGTTCATAAGTTACTCTAATGTTACTTGTAAGTTACTGTGTGGTATGAATGTTACTATTTTTGTTTGCTGGGGACATCTAGTCGTTTAAATTCTGTAATAGGTTAAATTCCTAATACCCAATATAGGTAGAATACATATGTAAAATATGCTAAAGAGTTTGACAATACAGATGCAATCATAAATGAATTTATTCTAAAGAATAATTGGCGAAGATCGACATTTTCTATGTAACTTTTTTTTAATGTATGTCATATTATAATTTAATAAATATTATAGCATTTATTATTTTACTTATTTATATTGTAAACAAATGTAAATCTTGCATTTACATTAACTATATGCATATACATATCTCACCGAGAGTATTCCAATAGAGAGGATTTATAATGTAATTTATGGTCCCAGCAAACAGTAATAACAGCATAATAGCAGCATAACAGCATATGTAATAGCCTCAAATGTCTACATTGTGATATTATGCTGCTATTATTCTGCTATTAAATATCTAGTATACTGCTCTTCATTTGGCATGCTATTATGCTGCTATTTAAAGTCTATTATGCTAATATTATGCGGCTATTATAATAATTGTTGTATTGTTATTTATAGTCATTAAATATGACCTGCGACCCTTGACATATTTCATATTAACTTCCTCTTGTAAATAAATATATATCTAGTTAGACGTGTTTTATTAATATATCAAATCTTCGTAGCACAAACTCGTAACTTAGCCATTCTTTGCATCCAGATCTATTCCGTTATAGTTAGAACAATAAACTATCATAACATGGTGACAGCGGTAAAAAAACGAACGCCAGAATCAGACATTTAAAGCCTTTTTAAAAAAAAAGCACGTGTACGGAAAACATTTTTTTTAACAAATTTAAAAAAATAATAATTATGGACGGAATAAGGACCCCGAGCATGGTATGGTCAGGAGACCTACCCCACGAATTAATGGCATTTAAACAATATGTTACATTAATATTCAAGGGCCCGTTATCAAAATTGAAAAGCGAAGAGAGGATGACATACGTCCTCATATGGATCGGTGAAGAAGGGCTGAGAATATATAACACGTGGAACAATGAAACCAAAACTCTAATCGAATTTTGGGCCCACCTGAGCGAGGTCCTAGAGCCAAGGTCTAACTACAGACTGGCCAGACTACTACTAGAAAAGATGAAACAAGACAAAGACGAAATGACTAAATGACTAAATGCATGCTCCAAGCGAAGAAATGCAAATTCCGTGATGAAACCGAGATAGAAACGCGCCTGATAGAGCAAATAATCAGAGGAGGCACTCACGACAAAGTCAGGGAAGATATACTCTGCAAGGACAACACCCTAACACTCGACCAGGCCATGAAAATCGCCCGTACCTACGAAGCACTACAGAGCGAGCTCAAGGAGTTCAAAGCCGGCTCCAACACCCATATCGATCATGTTAGTAATAGACTTAGTGATAATAAACCTAATACCGCATATCGGAAGACTAATAATCGCCTCGATAAATCACATAATGATAAGATTATAATTATTATGTTACTTGTAAATATTGCGGCCTGAAACACACGGGTACCCAGTGCCCCGCCGCACAGTCCGAGTGTCGATTTTGTCACAAAATTGGTCACTGGGCTGCGGTGTGTCGCCAAAAATCTAAACCACTTTCTGCCCAGTACCATAATAACACAGGTCAAGCCCGAAAACACGATCGCGGACACGACCGCACATACGATCGCGGACCCGACCGCACACACGACCGCTCATACGACCGCACGTTCGACGAGCTGAAATTCAACGACCTGAAACTCGACGAGATCGCAGCAGACCCGACAAGAGTACTGAACACCGTCCTACGCTTCACGCTGAGAGGGCTACCCGCGACCATGAAGGCGAAGGTAGACACAGGCGCGGAAGGAAACATCCTTCCACTACGTACGTATCTTCGAATGTATCCCGAGCACTGCAACAACGCACGACCAACGCTTGGTCACCTAAACCCAAGCCGAACCAAGCTGACCGTCTACAACGGAGACATGATGGTCCACTACGGAACAATCGATATCGACATCACGCTAAAGAAAGTGACAACACGAGCTACCTTCTATGTAGCTGAGACACCAGGTCCGATAATACTGGGCCTACCATCAATAACCAAGATGAAGGTTATTACGATAAATAACGTCAAGACGAACAAGATCAAGACTTCAGACGACCTCGAGAACATGTACCCAGACCGATTCGAAGGGATCGGCAACTTCGAAGGCACTTACCACATAGTGACCGACCCCACGGTACCCCCAGTAATACACTCCCCGCGAAGACCCCCGATATCGATGGTACAATACATTAAAGATGAACTAGACCAGATGGAAGAAACCGGTGTGATCAAGAAAGTCACAGAACCAACAGAATGGGTCTCAAGCCTGGTATACGCATGGAAGCAATCAGGCAAGTTAAGGATATGCCTCGACCCACGCGACCTGAATAAGGCAATAATGAGACCCCACTACCCGACAAAGAACTTGGAAGACGTATCCTACAAACTCAAGGGTGCACAAATATTTAGCAAACTAGACGCCCGCCAAGGTTATTGGGCAATACACCTAGACCACGAATCCAGCCTGAAGACTACGTTCAACAGCCCACACGGAAGGTACCGATTCCTGAGGCTACCCTTCGGCTTAAACCTTAGCCAAGACGTCTTTCAACTCAAGATGGACATGATAATTGAAAACTGCCCTGGAACCCTCGGTATAGCCGACGACATAGCTGTCTTCGGAAAGAACGAAGAAGAACATGACGCAAACCTCCACCACTTAATGACCCGCGCCCGAGAAGGAGGACTCATATTCAACAAAGAAAAGTGCACGATCAAACAGACCTCTATACACTTTTTTGGTCTCATATTCAACGAAACTGGAGCGAAACCAGACCCGGCAAGACTAGACGCTATAAGAGACATGAAATCACCAACGAACAAGACCCAACTACAAGAATTCCTGGGCATAGCCACATACATGAGCCCATTCGTACCAAACTTATCCACACACGCTGCGCCGCTACGAGACCTGCTCAAGAAAGAAACCGACTTCACCTGGACATCTTCCCACGAAAAGAAATTCGACGACATCAAGACCTTGATCTGCAGAGACAGCGAACTCACATATTTCGATCCCGCAAAAGAAATCGTCATCCAAGTAGATGCATCAGGAAGAGGCTTGGGAGCAGTACTGACCCAATCTGGGAAGCCCATAGCCTACGCCTCAAAATCACTCACCGAATGCGAACAGAGATACGCAAACATAGAACGCGAGATGCTCGCCGTTGTATTCGGATGTACCCGTTTCCATACTTACATATACGGAAAACGGTGCATCATCCAGTCAGACCATAAGCCGCTCTCGATGATAATCCTCAAGAATATCGCGAGCGCCCCCACTAGGCTTCAAAGAATGCTCCTCAGACTACAATCGTACGATATCGACATAGAATACATACCCGGAAAATGCCTACCACTACCCGATACACTCTAGCGACAACCACTGCCAGAGAATAACGAGAGACTGTTCGACATGCAGATATCTTACACCCGCTTCAGTGAACCCAGAATAACGCAAATCAAGAACGAAACAAAGAAAGAAAAAGAACTTCAAGAACTAAGCAGCATGATCATCAAAGGATGGCCCAAAGAAAGGAGAGATATCCCCCAGACAATACGAGAATATTGGCCTTTCCGCGACGAGCTTACCATAGAGAACGGCATGATCATCAAAGGAAATCAAATACTGATCCCTACACATCTACGACCCGAGATATTAAAAGATCTACATATTCCACACCTAGGAATCGTAAAGACCAACCTACTCGCAAAGACCTGTATATATTGGCCAAGAATGAACAAAGACATACAAGACCTAACAGGAGAATGTAGCGAATGCCAGACCCACCAAAGAAGGCAGACCCCCGTAGCATTCGTCAACAGAAGATTACCAAGAGAACCACGGGAGGCGATTGCAGCCGATCTGTTCGAGCTCAACAAAGAAAATTACCTGCTAGTCGCCGACATCTATACCAAATTCCCAATCCTAAGGAAACTAAGAAGCACCCACAGCAGCAGTATCATCCAGACACTAAAGGAGATATTTTCAGAACACGGAATACCGAGACACTTCCATTCCGACAATGGACCACAATTCTCGGCAACATCCTTCTCACAATTCGCTGCGAGCTGGGGATTCCAGCACAATACCAGCTCACCACACTATCCACAAAGCAATGGATTCATTGAAAGACAGATACAAACCATAAAGAGAATCCTGACAAAGACCGACGATCCAGAAAAGGCCCTACTATTCTGGAGAGCCACCCCCCTAGAAAGGAACCACCCCTCTCCAGCCGAACTCCTATACGGAAGGATCATCAAAACGACGCTACCAAAGACCAAAGTACCATCATCTACAAAACAAGACAAGATGATCAACGACCGACAAAAGAAAGCATCCGACCGCTATAACACCAAGGCACGAACAAACAAACCGACACTGAACAGTGGACAACGCGTGTTCATCAGAAACCCCATCAACAGCACATGGAGTCCTGGCACTATCCATGCGGAACACCCGTCCCCGAACTCGTACATGGTAGACTCAGATCTCACCGGCTCAAGATTCCGACGAACCCTGACAGACTTGCGTAGAGACGACACTACCAGCGAAGATCCACCGGTCATCGCACAACCCGATGTCGCATACGAGCGACCATCACGCTAACGCCGACCACCGAGTCGCCTTGACCTATGACATGCGCAATAGCACATCACCCAAACTACGTATCCCTCACGACAAAACACAGTCCTGAGGTTGATTATTATTATACTTACATCGGTGTCGCTATGACAACCTAGCATGTACCCCCATGTCAACAGACCTGACTTTGACTAACAAAGGGGGATGTTGTATTGTTATTTATAGTCATTGAATATGACCTGCGACCCTTGACATATTTCATATTAACTTCCTCTTGTAAATAAATATATATCTAGTTAGACGTGTTTTATTAATATATCAAATCTTCGTAGCACAAACTTGTAACTTAGCCATTCTTTGCATCCAGATCTATTCCGTTATAGTTAGAACAATAAACTATCATAACAATAATAGCAGCATAATATACTTTTAAAATTAATAGCAGCATAATATTATCATAATAGACTTTAAATAGCAGCATAACAGCAGCATAATAGCATGCCAAATTAATAGCAGTATAATAGATATTTAATAGCAGCATAATAGCACAATGTAAACATTTTAGGCTATTATGCTGCTATTATGCTGCTATTACTGTTTGCTGGAGTGTAAAAAAAAATATCTAGAACAAAATCATGCCCCCTTCTATTCTGAAATCGTTCCGACACCCCTACTATATATACTACTTGGTTGAAGAATCCGTATACGGATTCTTCATCCACATGTTTTTATTCTTATCTCAAATACATCTGTTAGAGTCCAAGTTTCGCACGCCTTAAGAAAAATTGACACCATAAGTTTGTTACCAATTATAATGTATCTCTCCGTATTGGCTTCATATTTCTGCATACTTAACTTGTATTAGTTACTGTATATACAACTTCTTTTCTAGAAATATCTTCACAGATTACCGAACCTATTTAAAGTAGTTTATAGTTAGAAGTTTTGGATGGTAACGTTCGATTGTCAGTTTTCGTCATTGGCACCTAGTTTCGTTATCTCCGTGTGTCTCCATACCCAACTTACTCGATTCTATATGTATATTGCATTTTCCATGTTTCTTAATTAATCTTAATGAGAATTCTCATCCATCGAGTCAGTCTGTATCGTCGGCAAATCTGCGATTGTTCTATCATATTGGTAGTTACATTGCGATTTTCAAGTGCATTATTCATTATATCTTAAGGAATGTATTAAAGGAATGTATTAAAGAGAGTAGGTAAAAGCAAGGAATTGTTCCTCACTCCAGTTTTTGTAGACAACAAGGTCCCGATATTTCCTTTCCATAGTACAGCACTATTTACGTTATCATAGAGATTTCGGTTAATAGTAATACGCGTAATATCTATGTTGAAATTATTCATTGATAACCATAATGCTTCTTTCCACACTATCAAACGTTTTTTGAAACTGTGAAAATGTGATAAATTTTCTTTTGTTGAAGGAGGTATTTTTCAATAACGAGTTGCAGGTTAGAATATGTTCTATAATACTTTTATCTTTTCTAAATCCAGTTTGT
The DNA here is from genome assembly GCA_964019155.1 of Osedax fenrisi. Classification (NCBI taxonomy): domain Eukaryota; kingdom Metazoa; phylum Annelida; class Polychaeta; order Sabellida; family Siboglinidae; genus Osedax; species Osedax fenrisi. Next base: position 87,645,290 of record OZ025243.1, read on the forward strand.
TCTTCTGAGATGATAAGTTCAGTTTGTGGTTGGATATAGGAGGAACCTATTATATACTAGTATTTAATTGTATGTTAAAATTAGAAATTATTATATATGAGGTAAATTGTTAACATTCTAAGAGTTTATAAGTGTTTGTAATTATATTAAAGCGTATATCAATGTAATATATGTACTAATTATATGATAGCGTAACAATATTAATAGTAATTGATTTATTTGAATAGTCTAATAAGTAATTAAAACTAAAATTAAAAATTAAATAAAACGAATTCAACGTGTAATATATTCAAAATAATTAAAACAATAACTACACAAACTCGAACCTTTACAACTCAAGCATTCGCCACCGCGATAACACCCCAGTCCAGCCTCCCAAAGATATAACCCCTAGCAACCAAACAACAACAATGCACTTTAACAATTGTAAGTCGTCTTCACCCGATGCCGGTAAAATATGCGAAATGCCCCTCGTACACTCCGAGACTATCAGCACCCCCATTATCACACCCCTGAACACATACCTCAACCAAGGCCTCATTTCTAACATCGGATATAAACCATGCCAGGTAACTATGTCAAAACATACACACTCATATATATATATATATATATATATATATATATATATAGGTTATCTGATTAAATTAAAACATTTCCAAAACATCAAATGTATGTCCCAAATATCAAAAGATCGATAATTTCATTTACCGAATATATACTTATATGTATATACGGAATATACGAATGTAATACATCAATACATATACATACATACAAGCACACACACATATATATATATATATATATATATATATATATATATATATATATATATATATATATATATATATATATATATATATATATATATATATATATATATATATATATATATATATATATATTATATCTATATATATATTTCTCTAAACATATAACAATGCGGCATCGTCGCGAAGCGACGATTCTACGAAATTAAAAAATAAATGCAAGATCGGAAGACACCAGTTATACTCATCTTTTATTCCTCTTTAATATGCACTATCAAAATGTTACATTGTACCGTGTTATCATATATTAAAGTGGATTTATAAATTAAGATTTTAAATTAATTCGCTTCTAATAATCAATAGGTGGAGCTTTTTAATAACATTAGTTTCATCCAATGAGATTCATGGTTACCAGTAATCTCGTACGAGGTAATTTGGTACGATTTTTAAATTTATTTAAATTTATTTTATAATTATACAATTCTTATACGAATATATATAACTTATTTTATTGAGAGACGAGGTGTTCCTATATGGATAACTACGATAGGGCTAATTCAGATAGGGCTAATTCATATATGGCTAACTCCGATAGGGCTAATTCATATAGGGTTAACTCAGATAGGGCTAATTCAGATAGGACTAACTACAATAAAGCTAATTCAGATATGGGCTAACTCCGATAGGGTTAATTCAGATAGGGCTAACTCATATAGGGCTAACTCCGATAAGGCTAATTCAGATAGGGTTAACTCAGAGAGGGCTAACTCCGATATGGCTAATTCAGATAGGGTTAACTCCCATTTATTATGTATACTATATAAATTAGGTGGAGCTTTTTAATAACATTAGTTTAATCCAATGAGATTCATGGTTACCAGTAATCTCGTACGAGGTAATTTCGTACGATTTATTAAATTTATTTTAATTTATTTCATAATTATACAATTCTTATACGAATATGTATAACTTATTTTATTGAGAGATGAGGTGTTCCTATAGGGCTAACTCCGATAGGGCTAATTCAGATATGGTTAGCTCAGATAGGGCTAATTCCGATAGGGCTAACTCCGATAGGGCTAATTCAGATATGGTTAGATCAGATAGGGCTAATTCAGATAGAGCTACCTCCAATAGAGCTAACTCCGATATGGCTAATTCAGATAGGGCTAACTCAGATAGGGCTAACTCCGATAAGGCTAATTTAGATAGGGCTAATTCATATAGAGCTAATCCAGATAGAGCTAACTACGATAGAGCTAATTCAGATAGGGCTAACTCAGATAGGGCTAATTCCGATAGGGCTAACTATGATAGGGCTAATTCAGATACGGCTAACTCAGAGAGGGCTAATTCAGATAGGGCTAACTCCCATTTATTATGTATATTATATTAATTTCTCAATATTTTTTTTTTATAACATAATTAATTTAAATCAAATAAATAATATATTTCTTATTTCTAAAATACTCCTAGATCATGCAATTTTTTAATAATAACTCATAATTATCAACTATCCGCATATACACCGGGCCAAAACAGCTAGTATATATATATATATATATATATATATATATATATATATATATATATGTATACACTATTAACTATCATATGATATATGAGTATACACTTCAAATACTTTAAATAACTCCCAGAAAACATAACTAAATCAATAAATTAACTACCTAACTAGAAGTATACCATAACAATAACGAATTAACTATAGTATACTATACTACTTAAAATGTAATATACTGAAACCTGAATAGGTTATATTATAGTATCTATATATGAATAGCCTATATTATCTTCCATAACGATAACATAATTCCACTCCCTCTCACTAATATGAACAATACTGAAATATAAATAAACTGATATAATAACGTTAGGTGTGAAAGTCGATAAAAACTTAATATTAAATAATCAACAATATAAAATTCAACAATGAACTATATTAATTAAAATAAATAAAGCACCTTTCTAATCGAATATATCTCAAGATAATGACATTCTTTAATATAATATCAAAACTTGAGTATTATTTTCTCATTACAGATATAACGCACTGCTTGTTGATATACCTAAACTACAAGAACAAAATACTTAACACAATTATAAACCAAATCGGCAAAATTATTTTGTAGCTTCTAAAACGATCACATATTACATACAAATACTACTACTACTACTACCACTACTACTACTACCACTACTACTACCACATACATATACACAGGATACAAGATTACCCGCGAGGCAGGAGTCGGTTCCCCGAGACAATTGCTGGTGGCGCCGCCCTATCTACTACAACGAGCACTACAATAGGGCTCTTACCGTGGCTCAAGCTAACAATAACGCTCGCTGCGATCATCAGTTAGTAGCCACACCCCGCTATAGTCACGTGGTGGTGTTATAGCACCACCTATAGGTGACCTATAGGGATAGTATTGTTATAACTCATATTGTTATAACTGTCATAACTCCCATCGGCTCAAATCCGCACTAGAAATTAATATTTATTGATGTCTTAAATATTAGTAGCAGAAATAATTGTAACATTATTGTTCATACTCGCGAAAGTATTATTAATAACTAACTAGGTAACTAACCTAATAGTTAATATATGGCATTAATATTGTATGTACAATATACTATTGATTCGATTAAAAAATACGTACACAATATACCTATCGACATAAATTAATAATTGTAAATATTAAATATGTGATCCAACTTTAATGCGGTACTCTAATTAATAGTGGCAAGTATGAGAAAATAATGAACTTACCAAAAGTTGAATTTACCAGAGAAGAAAGAGAATTTAAAATGAGGGTGATTAATCCAAATGTTAGTCAAATTAAATGTCGTCATATTTTATATCTAAATTCTTATTAATTTATAAAATTATAATATAAATATTATATCTATTTAAATATTACATAAATAAATAAACGTAAATACAATATATTTAAAAATTAATTGTCATTATAATAATTTATTAATATATTCATTAACAATATTTCAATCGGTATATAATAACAATATATATACCTTACGTAATCAATACCTATAACACCGCTGTTGTACAGCTTTACGACGCCAGCCAGGGACCAACAGTACCCGCCTTCATGCCCGCCAGAACCATTCAACTACTAGACACGCCCCCTCCACCTTTGACCTGCCTACACGCTAGACGCCAACCCGTGGCCCCGTCGGCGCGTCACAGCGGTCCTTCCGGTTACCACGGCCATCTGACCGCTACGGATGACCTTCGAGAGTTGTCGCGTATCGTGAGGGTACCGTGTCCGGATAAATGGTGGGAGGGAGTACCGGCCAGCACGCCTACCAATGAGAAACTTTTGTTCCCTCGTGGTCTCAAGTGAATAAACTATACGATCGAATGATTTACTTTATTATTTATCTATGGAGAATAATTTAATAATAGGTATACATATAGTAATTAAAATATTTAATACTTACTTATTTAGTATCTTACCTACTTTCGTCGAATTATCACTAGATCCTTCTATGCAATTTTTTCTCACACTGAACTCCGTGCCTAAGTGCATGACGATATTTAATATCCCTGATTATCAGTATTTGTATCTATGTTAAGGTTGTTAATATATATTTTGATTGTTAACAGCAGGGTTAACAGTAGATATATATTCCTATATGATATATCCTATATATATATATATATATATATATATATATATATATATATATATATATTTCTATGTCCGGATGAGGGGTCTTAGATAACGAGATATTCGAGATTTATTTCTATCGCACCGGAAATAGTGGAATCACGTATAATCTGATGTCGTATTTATCCGGAGTATTTAGATGTTTTCCTGTACTGTATTACCCGACGCCTATGAGTTATATATTCAATGTACAATTTCTAGGCAGGTGTGTTTGTCGCACATATATGTATTTCAAATGTTCTTACTGATTTGCTTTCTATCTATTATATTTCCATATGTGCAACCTGTACAGTACAGGCTGTACTAATGATTATACTGTATAATCAAGACATCATATAACCTCGAGGTATAATTATATTATTGGTATAATGTACAGATGTATCTGTACTCTTAAAATTAAATATTATAACATCCGCCTTAACTTTTTTCCATTGGCAACATGGTAACATTTATAAATAATTTTAAGTATTTATTTAAATTCAACAAATAAACATATATGTTATTATAATGATGTATATATAAATGTAAATCTATGAGACATGCATTTATAAAAGGGGTTGCACACCAACTCGAATGTAATCATTAACTATAATTATTCGAGGTTAAAGTTAAACTCTATTATTTAAATATCTGTAAAAGGGGTTTTACACCTAATTATTAGAGTTAGTTATTGCGTTCGAGTTGGTGTGAAACCACTTTAAGGCTCCGTAATTGTATATTTCCAATATATGTTATGGTATTAATGATATATATATATATATAATATATTTGATATCCGGTCAATATATAAACATTAGAATTAAGTCAATATAATGATATGTATACAAAATTAGCTTAATTATATGCAGAGCTGGGCAGTATCGCCGATACAGTATCTATTAAGGCAAAAAATCAGCATCGTAGATACATTTGTATTTGTATTTTTATCTATTATAACAATTACAAAAGTAATTGAAATCGTATCTATTAGTCATAAATAGTATCTACGATACGTATCTACTAAGACAATTATGTAAACAGATACATTTTATTAAATAATATATCAATTGGACATTACATGTATTTTATATCAATATTTTATAATATCATATTATAAATTAATTTTAATATATATAAATTATAAAAATATGTTTAATAACATATCTTTTGTAAATATTAAAATTAATTCATTGTTAAAAATGATGATATATCAATTATAGTGATTTATTCTCAAAAACCTAATTATATATATATAATGTATACATTTATTGAAAACAAAGACATTATTTTTATAATATATTTTATATGATAATTGATTTATACCTTACCTTACCAGGTCGAGCTTGCTCGGCATTTCATAACACGTAATCTCCATTCATTTCTATCATTCATTGCAGTCGGAAGTTCTTCTATCTTAAGCATTGTGTCTTCTTTTAACTGATCTATATATGATTTCCTGGGCCTGCCACGGGTTCTCTTACCATGTTTTGGGTTCCATAGTAGTAGATCACTAGCCAGTTCATCCTTACTCCTCCAACAATGTCCTGCGAAACTTAGTCGTTATTTTCTAATAGTGTCAGATATTTTCGGGATGTTCTTATATGGTTCTTGGTTAGTCAGGTGTAGATTCCAATGCTTGTTTTTAATAGCTCTTAGCATCCTCGTATATGTTCCATCAATTTTTCTCTCCATAGCTACTGTCATTGTCCAGGTTACGGATCCGTAGACTAGAACAGTTTCTACAGCAGCTCTGAAGAAGTTTATTTTTAGGTTTTCTCTAAGATTTGATTTCCATATTATATTTAGGTTGTTTAGTGCAGCCCATGCCTTCGCAATTCTAATACTTATATCATGTTCTGTAGATCCTATATAACTTCCAAGGTATTTGAAATCATCTACTTTTTTAATAATTTCTCCGTTTAAACTCTTAATAATCGACGTTGTTTTCTCATTTTGGTTAAAACTCATGTATTCCGTCTTTCCTGAATTTATTTTTAGACCAATTTCGTTTGCTTTCTCTTCTATTAAAAGTAATAGAGTATTTGCTTCTGATAGGTCGTTTGTTGTTAGAGCAATATCGTCCGCGTAATCTGCATCTGTGATACTTACTGCTGGATATCTACTGCTCTTCCTTTTCGAAATGGTGAAACCTAGTTCATTATTGCAATCCAGGGAATTCTTTAGAATATAGTCAAGGCATATTATGAATAAGAAAGGAGCAAGTGTATCACCTTGTAGTACACCGGTTCTAATTTCATAGAAAGGTGTGTCACCGTCTGGTGATCTAACCATGGACCGAGTGTTTTTGTATAGAATCATTATTGCATTTACTGTTTCTGAAGGAAGACAATATTTAATTAGAACTATTTTCATCATTTCGCGGTTTATGGTGTCGAAAGCCTTAGAGAAGTCTATGAAGAGTAGAGTGAGAGGTAGATTTTTATCTTTTACACCTTCGAGAATACGGCGGATTGTTAGAATTTGTCCAGTTGTAGATCGGTTTTTTCGAAATCCATTTAGATTTTTCCTTAGTATGGGATCTATTTCTGTTCTAATTCTGTTTAGTAACATCAGGTTGTAAATTTTTGCTTCTATAGGAGTTAATGTGATACCTCTGTAATTTTTGGTGACAGATAGATCGCCTTTTTTTGGGAAGGGAAGTAAACAGCCTTGAGTCCATCTTTCAATTGGTTCTTGCCAATATACCTTATTGCATGACTCAAGTAAGAACTCTTGATATTCGTATAGTTTCCATACTTCCACAGGTATTTCGTCTAATCCAGTGGCCTTGCCGTTTTGTATACTTTTAGTCGTTTTTATGAGTTCTTCAGATGTAAAATTACCAGTTTTAATATCAAGTTGATCGTATTCTGTAGGATGGTCTTCTGTACTGGTTTGGTTGCTTATTGGACAGCCCAGTAAATCTTTAAAATGATTATGCCATAGATCGATACGTTCTTTCTCGTTTTTTGCTTTTAGTTTGGCTTTGTTTGTTTTCTTTCTTCCACTTATTTCATTAACTGTTTTCCAGGCTAAAGCTGACTTTTTGTTTGTCGCTGCATTTTGTATTTCTTCTATTTTATTCTCGATGTAGTCATTTTGCTCATTTTCATAAAGCTTGACGAATGAGCTTTGTATAAGTTTGAAGTTATTTATGCGCTCGGGCGTTGGATTTTGATCTTTAAATTTAGCAGCTTCGTGTAAAGAAGCACGTTTTTGACTGATATTTATAGTTTCCCAGGGTGATCTTTGTTTTAATTTCGGTTTTAATGGTATTATTTCGGACGCAGCATTTCTACATGATTTTTCGAACTGTAAATATTTAGTATTTGCAGACGAGTTTGATTCATCGTTTGATGTATCTTTTAATACAGAAAATGTGTTTTTTATCTTAATAATAAAATAATTTCGTAATTCACGGTCATATTTTAGCCTGGACCAGTCGTAAGGTTTATTTTTGCTACATTTCTTCTTATTTGCTCTGAGACTTAGTTTAATTTTAGTTGATAAAATACGATGATTAGATGCTATACTTATAAAATAGTTATATGCTCTGCAGTTTATAATGCTATTTTTCCATTTATTATTGATGATTAGGAAGTCAATTTGTGACTTATAGTCGTTCGGCGAGTTATGTGTCCAGATTTGTTCTAGTCTTTTTTGAAATTTTGTGTTCAGGCATAAGAGATTATTTTCCTCTAGATAATTTTTTAGCATTGTTCCATTTCGATTTGTTGTTTTATGATAAGAGTATTTGAAACCATCTGTTTGTCCGAGTTGAGCATTGAAATCGCCACCAATGATTAGGACATTATGTTTCGGGATCCTTTTTGTTAAAGAATTTAGTTCTGTATAGAATTCTATCGTTTCTTGTTCGTCACTTACATTTGTTGGACTATAACATGAAATAATAGTCGTTTGTGGATTTCCAGAAAGGTTGATAGTCATTATTCTAGGGGTTATCTTCTCTATATCTGTTATTGCAGCATATGCTTGTTTATTGACTAGAAAACCTATTCCACCTGTGGATGCATTTATAGAATTTCTCCAAGCTGAGCAGGTTATGAGTTTCCAAGTTCCATAATCATGTTCTTTAATAACATTTTCATCATGAATTATTCTATGTTCTTGAATACAGATAATGTCATAGTTTGTTTTTTTCAGCTGATGCTATTAACTCTGGTATTTTCCAAATCTGTCTAAGTGTCTGTGTATTCAGTGTTCCAAATATGAGAATTTTATTTGCCTTTAGTAGTTTGGGGAGTTCAGATTTTGTGGATTTCTCAGTATCTATTTTTTCGACTGTAACCTGAGGTGGTTTTACAGGACGCGCTCCTTGTTTGACCGCGCTACGAGAGATGCGGTATGATAAATTTGTTGGTTGTAAGTGTGTCATTTGTTTGCTTTCGGTAGCTAATATAGCATTGTGCGGGCGCTGCTCCATACACATGCTAACAGTGCTCAATAATAGAGTTAAGGTACCTCGGCTAGTATTAGCTTTGGCACATCCGCTTACTCTGTTTTCAGTAGACTTCACGTGACCATGATCGGGTGGCTGACAGGTACTATGCCTTGTCAAAGGGCACCCTGGCTTTTGTCCGGCACTGCTTATTGGTTATTCGAAGTTGACCACTATATCTAGTGGCAGTTCCACTATCCGCAACCTGGGGTGCCGCTGGGGCGGAGTTTAGCATCTCCAGTAAATATCTTCAGTGAATAATATAAACCAGTAAATTGATTTATAATTCAAAATTATATATTATATTGAAAGCTAAAATCATTTTAATAAATATTTGGATAAATATGATTAATTCTAAATAATAATAATTAATTATATATTAATAATTATTTTTGTGTATATTTGATAAGTCACTATATTCGTATAGAACATTCGAAAGTAAAGGTCGCTGATTATTTTTAGTTGAAAAATAGTATATTGTAATAATTTATATTTCTCTATAATCTGTAATGGCTCATAGTATAATTTTAGATGAAATAAATGCTGGTACACTAACATATTCATCGTGGGCATCATTACATGTTATTACATATCAACACATTTATTCTATATCATCTATTGAAAAACACTTTATATACCTAATGTGTAAATGTTGAATATGTCATTTTAAAGAGGGTATCCCACTACCAGTATTTCCGGAAATAATGTCGGAATAATTTCATTTAATAATGTTTTGTTAGAAACTTATTTTCTAGGAAGTTAACTACAATTTTAGTGGATTACTATCTTATTTTCCGGCAAATTTCCGGAAATATAGTCATTTTAAAGGGGGTATCCCACTGAAATTTGCTATAAAATCACTTTCTAGCAAACATTTATGGACATTATTTCTGTATAATGTACCTTGATATGTAGGGGAAAGTAACCTAATACGGACACTTTAACAATAAATGGTCTTAATATTTTATGACTCATTATTTTTATTCAAAAATTACAATATATTAATATTATATGATTATAGATATTATTGTGATTTTAAAATTGTATTTAATCATTTAATTCCTAAGATAACGAGGGTGTCCGTATTCTGTACCCATGTCCGAATACGGACACCCTGTGTTATAATACGGACACCCTATATACCACTAGAAAAACTATATATTATTGATGAATCATGATTCATGATTGCAATCAGACAACTTACAATTACATTATTTATAATTAATTTTGACATATATATATATATATATATATATATATATATATATATATATATATATGTCTATATATACAATCTATAGAGTGTTAGGGACTTATATATATATATATATATATATATATAAACATATATATTATATATACTCATATATGACCTCTAGATATTTTCTTATAACTAAATGAATATTTAATAAAAAATATAGAAATTATATATATATAATTTTAGAATGCTTTTTTTAAAAATAATATATTGTTATATTTTATATTGATACATTTGTATATTCTAGAGAAGGTTTTAAGTTGACATTTGTTTTCATAAATTTAAAAACGTAATAAAAAAAATCAGTCTAAAAAAATAAAATACTTTTATACACTATTTATATAATTATGAATATTGTATTCGTTAAACATTTTTTTGTAGGATGTATGGTTTCTGAGGTACCGAGAGTTTCCGTATTCGGGCACTGTCCGTATTCGGTTACTTTCCCCTACTATAAAATTCAATTTCGATGAATATATATATATAAATATATATTAAATGATATAAAATTGTATATCATATACTATATATATATATATATATATATATATATATATATATATATATATATATATATATATATATATATATATATATATATATATATATATATATTGTATATAATTATAATGTGTTTGTATCTACTAAGATGTATCTATTAAGAAAATTATTTATTTGTAGTTGTATCTACTATGATTTTTTTAAAGTAATTGTAGTAGTATATATTATAAGAAAAAAGTGTGTAATTGTATCTATTATATATTTTTTGAGTATCGTGCTCAGCTCTGATTATATGTGCCTATATAAGTTATAACTGATTTTTACATATATAGTTCCTATATATATATAGCCAGCCGTCTGCGCGTTGGGTGGTCATGCGAGATGGTGAGTGATACAAGGTACTAGACGTGTATTTATATCACATTGATAGATGCATATATACAAGCTATACGTATGTGAGTAATAAGTACTAAAATATATAAGGTATATGGAATATTTTCATATAATAAACGTGATTTAAAAGTCGGCCAATTTCTATTTACGAAAAATTCGCCATATTAAAAACTATTTCCTTAATAATATTACCAAACTCCTTTTAAATACACTAATGCATTCTAGAATCGATTATTGTGGTTCACTTTTTTTTTTACCGCATTATGAATTTGGAATTCATAACAATAGATCATTCGATATTCTATTCGTTTACTTCGTTAAGCTTACGGTATGAGTTACAATATTATTGATATTCACCAAACTAATATTAAATAGGCTACTATTTATAAAACTTTCCGAGTATAGGCTGTTATGTTTAATGCATACGATTTTTTATTTGTTTTATTTATTTTATTGTTCCGTTTGACCTCAGTGAGGGTATTATTTTACGGTATTGGAGTTTCATAAATAAAAAAATCCATCCTATCTTATACTATAATATATATATAGTATATGTAGTATACTAAAAAATAATAAATAAGAACATAACATTAATGAGTACTACTTTTATTTTATTGATGAACGCGATTTCAATGAAATATTAATATTAATAATATATTTCCATATTATAATATTCTATATATTATAGTCATTAATCTCATCATTACATTCGATACGCTGAGCACGTACACAACTGCATGTACACCTATAATACATGTGCATGTACAGGATACTTATAACATATTCACAGTGTGTATTATATACGTGTACAAATAACACATGTACACATAGTACTTATACAGTATACATTGTACGGCTGACATCATTTCCCGGCTGACATCGAGTATATAAGGTGACTATTAAAATCAATCGATGTTCCTCAAGTCATCTTGTCGTATAGCCCATCGGACTGAATACATGTATTCTGCCGACATTTTCCATTAATGACCAGTTTTATATATTTATTATTATATTTATTTCATTTAATTTAATTCCACAATATCAATTTTATCATTTCCTCAAATTATTTACATTGTAATCTTCCCACATTAAAATATTATCTCAAATGTAAAACATTGCTGTTTATATTACATTAAAATTGTTTATACCCCAGAATCTATTATTTTTAAATCCTAGTTTCATTTTAACCCTCCCTATTATGCTATTGCTATATTTATTTCACCTAATTCCTCTTTCTCATGTTATTCATGTATAGAGGTTAACTTTATTGTAGTTTGCTTTGTCTAATAATACAACTACTCCTCCCAGGTCTATATAATATTCACCTTCTATTATAACCGCTAAATCTATACATCATACTAGAGCAAGGTAACATCATATTTAATATCTTATATATATATATATATATATTTCTACTAAGACTATTGATATCTAGCCCCAGCATTAGTTAAATACTAAGGGATTTAAAATGTTCCTCACATCACACACCAACCTATATATTATCTAGGTCAGCTTCCTCTAAGTCATGATCCATACGCTCTATGAATAATTCTCTAACACTAGTATATGAACAATTTCTTCATTCTGAAGTTAATTATAATTTTATATTATCATTAATTGAATTTATAAAACTTCCCATATAAAACTTCCCATTCTTATATCATTTCTACCTCATTTACAACCAACACTGCTATTTTGTGTTTCTCTAATATTTCTGCTAGTGATATATGTTTCAGTTACCCTACTAATCCATAATTTTAAGCATATCTTTATTCGTCATTATTTGCATTATTCTACTAGAATTCTTGGTAGGGTACTCTATCATGCCCTAAAACAAAAACTCGTTTCCCTTTCATATAAAGTATTTTTCAATAATCGTTCTCACATTTTAACTAAGGGATACAATAATACTATTTCATATCCACCTTTTCTCATCCCTGATCAAATATATCCCATCTGTTCCCATACCTTAAATTAAAAATAATATTATAATTGTATTACTTGAGACTAGGATTTATAATAATGATTCTGAAATATTTGCCTTCATCTTGGACATTACCTCAATCTTGCTCAACGATAAACACGCCGTGGTGGAGGGGTATGATTTATTATACGTAATGATTTGTATCTCTATCTATCCATTTAATTCCCTCCCTTCACATATAGTGATAGTCTTTCGCTGACATTCAAGCTTCATAGCTTAACTCTAAATCTTAAACAGTAATCTATCGTCCCCTAATACCAGAAACCTTTTATTCTTTGATGATTTCATTTTATGATCCATAATCTTCCTTCAATTTTATTAATAATTCTTAGTGACTTAAACTATCACTATAATTCTCTCATCTATCCCTATAGTGACTTTAAACTCAAAAATTGGTCTCTTTCCTTGTGCCAACATATATAATTTCCCACCAATTCCAGTTGTAATACAATAGGAATTTTATTTATACCTCTCTCCAGAACTCTTATTGAATGTATAACCTCTTCAAATAAATTGAATTACTAACGGATCATTGTATTGTTGAATTCTCTATAAATTTAAAATTTACAAAGATTAAATGAAAACGAATTACATATACGGATTTTAAGTTTATTGACCTACCAAGATTTGTAAGCAATTTCAAAACAGAGATCTCTTATCCTGCTTACCTATATACCAGACGTATGGTACTCCTATACTTCGTTCTCCAAAATAGTATCAATATACGTGCTCTACAAAAACTATATTAATTACCGACCACCATTTTTCTTCCTGGTTCTCTCATGAACTTGTCATCTTCAAGAAGAGTGTTCGCAAATTTTGGAACACATTTCTAAAAATCCTTCTACTGAAACAAAATTAGCTATATCACTAGCTAGAAAAATTACAAATCTATTATATCTCGTTACAAATCCATCTATTATAACACAAATATAGCATTGACCTCATCCGATCTTCGCAAATTATTTAAATGTCAAATAAATTATCTCTCCTCTAGATGAAAAAATAATCCCCATTTTACTGTAATATGCTTCATTATTGATACATTATTTGAAAACAAAATTACAAGCGTTAACAATATGATTTGTACGTCTACTCCATCCATATACAACTCTAGCACCTCTATTACCCATCCTATTGACTCAATAAGTATATTCAGTATCTCTTCACCGTATTAAGTAAATGACCTACTCATGAAATCACACTATACCTCACCCATTGATCCCCTACCTATCTCATTATATCACAAACTCTTACACGTTTTTCTTCTATTTTCTTGGATATTATTGCGAACTATCTAAACTCTGGTCATTTTTTACTATAATCTCCCTATTCTAAAAAAAACAAAACCTTGAAACAAATTCTCTTAGCAATTATTGCCCGATCTCCCACCTACCTTTATTAAGTAAAATATTAGAAAGAATTGTCTCCAAACAACTTATCGCTCATATAAATAAAAATAATCTTTTGGACCCGTTTCAAAGAGTTTTTGTAAAGGTCATTCGACCGAAACAGCTCTCTTCCGTATTACTGACACAATATTTTCTACTTAAATAGAAACACGTACTGCCAGCTAATATTACTTGACTTCTCATCTGCTTTTGACTCCCTGGACCAAAACATATTAATTTCGCGGCTTCTCCATATGATGTATATATCTAACTTAGCAATACATGGTTTACTTCATATCTGACAAACCGATTTTTAAAATCTATTTTCAAACCGATATTTCTGATCTAATTAATAACTTTCCAAATATACACTACCATAATTTGCTGATGATATTCAAGTATTTACCTTTTTCCCTATAAATTCTCATAATACTATTAATTATAAATTAATCGAGTATGCTAACTGCATAATGTTATGGCTCCTCAGCAATAAACTACTAATTAATTCCTCCAAGACTACTGTATTTTAACATATCTACTTCTGATAATTAATTTCCAAACTTTATTCTAAACAACATGATTATTTCTCTTTCCCATTCATCTAAAAACCTAGGATAGTGTTTGATAATAAATTAATCATTTAATAATCACTTATCTTCCATTACAATATCATCCAACTTTCATCTCTTCAGAATTAATACAAATACGGACTTCACTTTCAGGAAACCCTTCCCTACTGAATATACTTCCTGATAAAACTACTGCTCTACTAAATCGGATTATCCGTTCCTCAATACATACTAATTACTGCATAACAAAACTGGATTACTCTTCTAAAACATTTCTATTTTTTATCTCCATATTATAAATTGTCTTCGCTTTATAAACGTTCATCTTCACTCTTTACGTATACTTATACGGATTATATGGATTAATCCGTAACTCTACCAACTTAAAGTACTTAAGTCACTTAACCTGACTATCAAATTTAAAAATTATAAATATAGAATGCTATAGAATGCGTGGTTACGAATATTTTGTAAAATTGATCGTTTTATCAAATATATATTTCTCCATCTTTAAAGTGATAATATTCGCTACCAAATAAATAGCGAGTAATATTTAAAGTAATTTTACTAACTCACAACTCTCTTTACCACAACCGATTTGAATAACTATCTTCGATTAATTTCTATTCCCACTCATAATATCTCTATCCATTCTACTCTTTTCTTAACTTCTACATATACCCTCTAAACGTAATCTATAATCCATTACTAATCGATCATGGTATATATATGGGCCCCTTATTTATGAAATAAACTACATTATAAACAACGCTCTACTCAATCTACTAAATCATTTAAATATCTATTAAAAATGTATCTATTCGCCACTGAATGTATTTGATAAATATTGTTATCACTATTTTTATCAATATTAATAATCATATACTAATGTTCTATATGTAATGTTTTCATATTGTTCGTTATTATTAGTTATTTTATTTTATTGTTTAATGTTTAAATACATGGTCTGTATCCAGGGCTGGCTCAAGGAGGGGAGGGGGTAAATCGGAAAATTACCCAGGGCTTCAAATTGTGAGGGGCACATGAATTATTTGAAGAAAAAAAATTTTTACTATTTATTTAAAAAAATTAAGTTTTTTCACTTTGTTTTTTTATATATTCTATTTATTCATATATTATTAATTCTAATTAAACAAATAAAAATAATATAATTAATTAAGAAAATATGAGTAATTTACGTGGATTTGAAATGGATTTGAAGATAATTAAAAGTGTACATGCGGATATTGTGGAGCACCTGCTAATAGTCAAAACAATAGACCACATCATAAATCACACATCTCTGATTGCAAGATCAAATATTATGAAATGAATTGATAAATAATAGATTGTTACACTAGATAGCGATAATTAATACTTGAGAAACGTATTAAGGGAATATTTACTATATTTACTATTTATTTTTAACTTTAATATCTAAGAGTTTTAAATGATTATATTGATAGTAAATTATGAAAAAAGTATATCCTATATAGATTCCTAATAGTAATTAAACTTAGTTAGTAATTTTTAAATAATTAATTTACTCTATATACATGCGCATATAAAAACATGTGTATCTTCTCATTGTGTATATTTTAATATAAGTTGTCTAATGTATATACATATAATAATTGAATACATACATAGTTAATATTCAAATATGAGTATTCTGCCTTATTTAATTATTGCAATATTTTTGTATTAATAATAATATTGATGAAATTCTGTAACATTCTGATTAGGTCTAATGTTATTTTTTTAAATTTCTTAATTTGTTTATATATACATATAATAATTGAATACATACATAGTTCATATTCAAATATGATTATCCTACCTTTTTCAATATAATATTACTAATATAATTTATGTTAATATTTATTGAAACGGATACTATATATACACTCTAAACATACTACTAAAGTTATTGTTTCAATTCTCCAACTAGTACTTTTCAAATGAATGTTTATATTTATATAAACCTTACCTATCTAATTACATATTAACAACTACAATCATTGAGATTGTGATTGCCATTTTGACAATTGTGATATTAATATTAGAAAATAGCTAAGAAATAAATATTTGAAGAAAAAAAATTAAATATAGTATATCGGTGGACTCAACTCCAGATATATCACATGTAGATAAATTAACTATCATCGTCATATATACCAAGGTAGATATTATTATTAAATTATTATTAACGTACGAAATTGTCAAGATTTAGCTAATATTTTATTAGAATTAAAAAAAAATAATAATATAAATAAATTTTAGAGCTCAAAGTTCAATTCAATCAATATATCTGCTTCAGTGGATTTCAAAGGAATTAAAGATATATTAATAAACAATAGTATATAGGATATATGGATTCCCTGCTGTATGTATTCCTTAAATATGGTTGTAAAGAAAATAATTTTAAATTTGTAATTTAGAGGAAAATTCTTTGCTTTCATACAAAAATAAGATAATTTATTTAGACAACCTAAATATATAATATATACACATCTATAAATTAAAGAAATGAGAACACATTTTATTAAAAGTATTATCGGAAATAAGTTAATTACAAGCGGATACTGTTAGTGCATTCTCATATGGATTTTCTATAAATATATAGGTTATAAATACCTAAGTTATATTTTATATGATAAGTGATAAAATCATGATGTAAATTAAATTAATAAAGGTAACCTATTTATTCAATAAGTAATACATAATATTGATGCACTCTCTAAATATATAAGCGAGAAAATAAATTATTATAAGGAGTATATTAGAGATGATGAAATGAATTTATATAAGTATAACAATTAAACAAATACTTTTTGTTTGTATTTTTTTTACTTAACCTATTACATATTAATTTGTAAAAATTATATTCAATTAAATTATATAATACATAATTATTTAACAGCTATAAAGTTATTCTAATATATAAGCTATTATAAAGATATTCTGTTTATCTATCAGAGGTCCTAGACTATGTAATAACTTGGATAATGAATAAGACATATTTTAAATTTAAATTTATTTAAAATAACTTTAAAAACATATTTATTGAATAGTTACCATTACATTTTTAATTGTCCTTTTAAAATTATATTTTTAACTTTTTATTTGACTTATGAAAATATTAATATTATTAATTTTTAAATTAATTTATAAAACTATGATTTTTAAATATTAGCTGTCTCACGACATACTTTTATTTAACTTTTAATCGACTTATAATATAATTTACTTTTAAAATGACTTATTGCAAATTTTAACTGACTAATTTTTTATAATACTATTATTATTATTCTAATTTTTACTTTTATTTTATTTCAATCTAATGTTTTTATGTTTATTATAATTTAGTTGTATAGTTTTTTCCTAGTTTTGACATACTTTTATTTAACTTTTAATCGACATATAATATAATTTACTTTTAAAATGACTTATTGCAAATTTTAACTGACTAATTTTTTATAATACTATTATTATTATTCTAATTTTTACTTTTATTTTATTTCAATCTAATGTTTTTATGTTTATTATAATTTAGTTTTATAGTTTTTTCCTAGTATTTGATTTATTATAACTTTTAAATATATTTCTATTATTCTTGTATCTATATGTTTATATATATTTATATATATTTAAAAAAAATGATGATTAGATTACGAGAGTTTTTTTAATATAATTATTATATATTTATTATTTTATCTAAATCATGTTCTGCTCTTCATAAATAATATTAACTTATACATTATTTTCTATTTTTAATCAATATTGTCTTTTATTAATATTTATATTTAAGAGGTAGTAGAATAATGATGGAATTTTTTTTTTGTATTTTTTTTGTATTTTTGTATTAATATTGTATTTATATTATATTGAGTATTAATATCCCAATATTTCATCTTGGAAAATAGATTTATTTTCAGATGATATGTTTAGTGTTTCTTGTGGTTATATTTAATATAGGTGTATAGATCTGACTAATATATATTTCTAAATATGAGTGTAGTCTATAGATCTAGTTTATTATATAAGAAGATGTTTCAATAGTTAATTTTATGAACAGAAAATCTTCGTGTACTCAAGTAATTCTAAACAATAATAAATATAAAATATCACATGATCAGATATAGTTAATACAAGTAATTAATCACGTAATATATCCATTTTTAAAAACGTTGCTTGGTCTACGATTAATATCAACGACATTGGTCAGAAACGTAGTTTGAATCGTTCATCTGTATCGGCTGGGTAATATATAACTATATTTGCTTACTAATCTAACAATGAAATATAATTTTTAAATATTTTATATTCAGTACATATAATGTACACTATAATTTATTATCACAATGATTAAATAAATAATCAATATCTAATAGTGAACCCTATTTATATTGATTACACCTTATGGAAGACTAAAGTTTGCCGGTGTCATATTGAGACATAGCCATAGGAGCGCATATTATAATATTGGATATTAAATAATTAGCATTGTATATAAATATTAATATGTTGGTAATGAAAAATGTATTTTAAACGATATAATCGAATTATTTTTGTGTGATAGTATTTATTTTATTTGGGGTTTATTTTAGGGTTTATTTATTTTCAAATTAAATTAAAAATTTTTGAAATAATTAATTTTTTATGAATATATTGAAATAAACGAATTTTAATGTATTAACATTATAAGTATTTATATTAATTCAATAGAGTAAATTATATTACATGCGAATACAATAAATTAGTTCAATTCTGAAGTCATAGTATATTAATAACTTTGAAACAATTTTTAAATGAATTTATTTAATAATATTTAATTCTGAATGTCCGAAAACTATAATTCTACTTATTTATTAAGTTTATGAATTCAGAATTGAACTAATGTATTGTATTCGCATGTAATATAATGTACTCTATTGAATTAATATAAATACTTATAATGTTAATACATTAAAATTCGTTTATTTCAATATATTCATAACAAATTAATTATTTCAAAAATTTTTAATTTAATTTGAAAATAAATAAACCCTAAAATAAACCCCAAATAAAATAAATACTATCACACAAAAATAATTCGATTATATCGTTTAAAATACATTTTTCATTACCAACATATTAATATTTATATACAATGCTAATTATTTAATATCCAATATTATAATATGCTATTATAACACTGTAAATGTGAATTTAAAAAAATATGGGCGATAATAGAGGGGTCAAAGTTCATTTGGTATCATATCGATAGTTGGTATCATCTCAATACGACACCGGCCATTGCCCACGAAGAGAAAACGAGGTATATACCTCGTTCGAAACTATAGTTTCGGATGAGGTTGTGTGGCAGGCAGCACTGGAAGCTAACACATAGAACTAGAAGGCAAGGAATACTACCTGATTCGTATATAAATACTCTACGAGCGTGATACCGGTCTACGAGAAAATGATCTACGAGAGGCTATAATGAATCGTGATGTTTGAAAGTCATTAACTCTCCGGGAATCAATGAAAATAATCTCGAAATTAGCAAGATAGTGAGTTGGCACAACTTATGTGTTCAAATATAATATTCTCGTTTCGGTATTTGTCAGACTTATGTATTTGATAACCTATATCTAAAGTTATAATATAGTACATATTATAAGACATACACACATGTTAATATAAATATATAAATTGGATGTTATTATAACTTTAAATAATATAGAAATACATATAAAATATTAAACTCGAAAATAGCAATAAAAAAACGGGGAATATATTCTGTTTTCTCAAATATATTGAAATTAAATATATGATAAAGATGCGTGATAATATGTAATATGTAATATTCGTATATACAGTTGATACAATACAAATATTATAATATAACATTAATAAGTATATATTATTGTAAAATAATGAATGTCATTATTATTTGTATTTGTTGCATTATTATTGGTTTATTTTATTATACATTTTTTTATAATATATATATATATGTTGTAAGGTATATTATTAGTATTATACAAGTGTGTGCACTGTAGCGTATCATATGCATTCCTATTTCCATTGTTGATATGCATGAATGATTTGATAAAAGTCATATCCTAAATTCAACAAGTCACTTCTAGAAATACAGTCAGTACTTAAACATCTATATTAGATATATAAAACAAGCGTAGCGCATATAACATTGGTGACAGCGGTATCCAGTGCTGACTAGGACCAGTGGCTAGAGGAAGAAATTGAAATACAACATAGGATAACAGGTTTGTGTATTGATATTGTTACTTTGCATACACTTGTATAATAAAATATTATTTTAGATAATAAAATATTATTTTTAAAATAATATTTTTAGTTTATTTACGTAATTAAACATAGTTATAAGAGGGATATAGAAGATATGGGAGAAGATAGTAAGCCAGTAGGTAGACCTGATAAGAAAGATTTAGCATATGTTAAACTAGATTATTTTAATGAGGGTACAGATGCTGGTGAGTGGATTGCAAGAGCTGAGGAATGTGTAGATTTATTGGGGCATAAGGGTGAGGATGCGGCAGGGTATATTTTATATCATATAAGAGGTGGTGCAAAATTAGAATTATCAATGTTAGGCAATAAACTTTTAAATAAAGAGCATATATTTAATAGTTTAAGGGAGAGATGTAGTAGTAGGAGGTCACGGGGTGAGAGGTTACATGATTTAGTTGATAGGAAACAACGAGAAGGGGAGAATATTACTATGTTTATAGATGCTATATTAAAATTAGGGTTAAGTTTGAAAGAGGATGTAGATGGGTGGGAGGGGCTAATGACAGATTCATTCAAAACAAATGTATTTTACTGCGAATTACGGCGATATTTATTAATATCAGGAAAAAAAAAAAGTTTTTCTGAAATACGCTCAATGGCGAGGGAGTTTGAATCTATGAGTAATGTGAAGGAGGGTGGTATATGCTATAAGATAGAAACTAATAAAGTAATAGGTGAAGTAACTAATAGAGGGAATGATGGTAGTAGGTTGGAGGAACGTATACAAATATTAGAGAGGAGGAATACTGAGTTGGAAGGTAGATTAAGAGGTAACTGGACAGACAGAGTTAGATGTTTTACATGTGGAGGGGAAGGGCATACTAGTAGATGGTGTAGGAATAGGAATTTAAACCGCCAACCTTTCCAGTAGATCAGGCAACTAGGAAAGGGGCGAATGCCTGGAAAATAAAGGGGGGTACAAGGGAAATAGGTAATAATAATAGGTTAATAGGAATATGTCCTAGGGAAAAGGTAGTAATAAATCGGATGGTAGTTGAATGTTTAATAGATACAGGTAGTCAGGTTTCAGTGATATCAGAGGGGATGGTAAGGTCATTAGACTTGAAAGTAATACCTGTAAACCCAAAAGTTGATTTAAAAACAGCAAATGGCACTAAATTAGACTATAGGGGACAAGTAATAACGGATATTATATTATGGGGTAAGAAGAGTGAGAAGGTAGGTTTCATAGTAACTAATATTAAGGGATTGTTTATAATAGGTATGAATATTTTACAGACTTATGGGGTTATATCGATTACTGGAGTGAGTAGGGGAATTCATATAAGAAGTAGGGTATCAAATGGAATAAGTAGTGTTAGTATTAATAATGAGGAGATAGTAAAAGTTTATATAGGGTGTAAAAATAGAATTTTTAAGGAGAGCATAGAAAAATTAACTTATAAATATAGAAAAATATTTTTTTTAAATAATGATAGATTAGCTTCTGCTAAAGTAGGATTACACAGTATTAGAACAATAGACAAAATACCGGTCGCTCAACCTTATAGACGAATAATACCTTCCCAGGTAGAGGCAGTGAAGAATCAGATTGTTAAGTGGGAGATGGGAGGGGTAATAGTTAAGTCCAATAGTGAATATGCAAGTCCACTAGTGGTAGTAAAAAAGGGTACAGGAGAAATTAGATTATGTGTAGACTATAGGCAGCTGAATAATAAGACTATTAAGGATGCATATCCAATTCCTAGGATAGATGATTCATTAGAGGCACTAGGGGGAGCTAAAGTATTTTCGTCTTTCGATTTAAAGTCAGCATATCACCAGATAAAAATAGTAAAAGAGGATCAATTTAAAACAGCATTCAGTTCCCCGTGGGGACTCTACGAGTTTACTAGAATGCCATTTGGTTTAACCAATGCTCCAGCTACATTTCAGAGAGTAATATCAAACTTATTTAGATCAGAGATGTATAAATTTGTAGTATGTTATTTAGATGATATATTAGTTTATTCTAAGACTTGGAAGGAACATTTAGGACATATTGAAGTTGTAATGATGAGGTTGGAAGAAGCTGGATTTCAGTTAAATACAGGGAAATGTAGATTATTTATAAATGAAATACATTTTCTAGGCTTTAAGATATCAGTTAAAGGGATAGGAACGATACCGGATAAGATTAAGACGATAATAGAGTGGAAAAGGCCAAAGAACTTGAAGGAGTTAAAGTCATTATTGGGTGTAGGATCATATTATCGTAGGTTTATAGAAGGATATACTAAGATTGTACATCCATTATTAAAATTAACGAAATCTGAGGCAGGGGTAGGTAGTATAAGTAAGAGAATGAGTAGACGGGTAAATATTAAGTGGGATGATGACTGTGAAAGAGCGATGCAGAAGATAAAAGATAAGTTAAGTAGTGCACCAATATTAGCATTACCTAGATTCGAGGAAGCATTCATATTAGAGACAGATGCATCACATATTGGTTTAGGTGCTGTTCTTAGCCAGGTGATAGATGGGGAGAGGAAGGTAATTGCATATGCTAGTAGATCATTAAAGGCAGGAGAAGAAAATCAAGCTAATTACTCGGCTAAGAAACTAGAGTTTCTTGCCGTAGTATGGGCGGTAACTGATAAATTTAAACATTACTTAATGGGGGCTAAACAGTGTACAATATTTACAGATAATAGCGCTGTAGCGTGTATAGAAAATAAGAAACAGTTAACAGCTTTATAGCAGAGGTGGGTATCAAGACTAGCGCCATTTCCAATACGTTTTAAATATAGAACAGGTAGTACAAATATAGTAGCAGATGCGTTATCTAGGAGATGTGAGGAGAATAATGAGGTAGAAGGGGATGATTTCAAAAGATTATATGAGGATGATCTAGAGATCAATGATATTAGTATAATAGCAGGCATAGAGGAAGGGAAGATAAGGGAGATGCAAATGGAGGAGCATAGGTTAAAAGAGATAATAAAACATTTAGAAAGTGGGTCAATAAATAATGATAACTACATAATAGAAGAAGGAGTTCTATATAAGAATAGGAAAAATGGTGATAAGGTATTGGTAGTTCCCCGTGAGTTAATTAGGGAGATCTTACAAGGGGTACACGATGCCAATGGTCACCAGGGTATAGATAGAACGGTAGCGAGAATCAGTCTAAAGTATACCTGGGTAGGTAGATATAGAGATATTAAGGAGTATATAGATAAGTGCGAAATATGTCAAGTATCTAAGGGAGGGGGTAGAAATCCTAAAATAGATATGGGATATTTAGGTGCAACTAGACCATTGGAGTTAGTGTTTCTAGACTTCGTTAATATTGATAAATCCTCAGATGGAAGAGAGAGTACATTAGTAATGACCGATTCATATACTAAGTTTACTAGAGCTATTCCTACTAGAAATCAGTTAGCAATTACGGTAGCTAAGATATTAATGAATGAGTGGATCTATTGTTATGGGACTCCGGAGAGAATACATACCGACCAAGGACGTAATTTTCAAGCGGAAGTAGTTAGGGAAATATGTAAGTTATTTAATATTAACCAAAGTAGGACTAGTCCTTATCATCCAGAAGGTAATGGACAATGCGAACGCATGAATAGATCTATTATTAATTTATTAAGAGTTTTGTGTACGGAAGAAAAGTCCAAATGGCCGATTCATTTACCCAAAATGATTCATGCGTATAATATTATGCCTCATGCGACAACAGGGTTTTCTCCATTTTTTTTAATGTTTGGACGTGAAGAAAAATTACCAGTGGATTTAAGATTAGAGAGGTATGGGAGAGGCACGGACAGTGATTGGTTATGGGAGACGAAGCAGAAAATGGGAGAAATCGGCAGTAAAGTAAAACATAGAATAGAATTAACTAGAAAAAAAATAAATGACAAAAAGAAAGAAGACGAATTAGAGGCTGGGACTATAGTTAGAATAAAAAAACGTAAATTAGGTAGACGGAAATTAGAAAATATTTGGGGTGAGGAAAAATGGGAAGTTGAAGGTAGAGTTAAAGGTACTTCTGCCTATAAAATTAAATTTGGCCAGACATGTAGGGTGGAAAATAGGATCAATTTAAGAGTAACCAAGGATTAAGGTTTAGTTTTAGTTATAGTTTAGGGTTGTGTAGGTTATACTTTTAGGTAATGGCATATATATTATGGGTAGTAATTTTGTAAAAAAAAAAAAAAAAAAAAAAAAAAAAATATATATATAATGTTTTTTATAAACAAATAGTGTGGTCACTATTTTTCTTAGGTAGTGGGTGGATGTTGTAAGGTATATTATTAGTATTATACAAGTGTGTGCACTGTAGCGTATCATATGCATTCCTATTTCCATTGTTGATATGCATGAATGATTTGATAAAAGTCATATCCTAAATTCAACAAGTCACTTCTAGAAATACAGTCAGTACTTAAACATCTATATTAGATATATAAAACAAGCGTAGCGCATATAACATATATAACTATATATATAAATATATATATATACTTACTCTGTAAAATAGTGCGAGTAGTAGTGAGTCTTTATAAAATGTGTAGGAATAACTACTGAATTTATGTGTCTATGATAAAATATTCCTTCAGTAATTGGTATCCACCTATTAAATATCAATTGAAAATTATATTATTAATATTATAATAACTATAGTTATATTAATATATTATATTTAATATTATATGCATACTATTATTAGATATATTTATACTTTAATATCATTCTTGATTAAACTATGTTTATA
This sequence comes from Osedax fenrisi, assembly GCA_964019155.1. NCBI lineage: Eukaryota > Metazoa > Annelida > Polychaeta > Sabellida > Siboglinidae > Osedax > Osedax fenrisi. The sequence continues at coordinate 87,671,354 of OZ025243.1, forward strand.
TTTTTAATTAATTAAACTTATAACTTGAACTTATAATAAACTTTACTTGTTCCTATAGCAATAACTAATATATATTATTTATTTCATATAAACTGGTTACATTGAATTTTTCCGAAATAGTATTCGTATTAAGATTCGCGTTTTCCCTATATACTTATTACAGTTCGTATATGTATCAACATATATTTTTATTTAACTTATATGGTAAATATGTATTTTACCTGGTAAAATATAAATCTATGTTTAACACAGACGACTATTTTAACGATAATTACTTAAGAACCCTTGCTCGTTATTGAAGAATATTTCTGCGAGAAACAGATATATACACATGTGTAAAATGGCTCATAATATATTCTATACAATTATTTGTAAATAGTTGTTACTATCAATTTTGTACAACTCAATAAAGAGTAAGAACATATATATATATATATACATTGACACCAGATAACAAGTTTACACTAGACAACAATACAGTCAAGAATAACAAGATCATGAAAAACGCCGGAATGTTATAATAATTGGAAAAGGCTCTTTTGAAACAGTCCGGAAACTAACATTTAGACAATATCACCTATTATTATCTCGTATAAATAATGATGTAACTACATAGTCAATTGAATCATATATATTCAAAGAATTTGTGATTATTTCAAATGAATGTTGATAAACATGTTACAATTGTGCACAATGATTACACTGGTTAACATGATTTTTGAGGTTTTGGTTTCATAAATTTTTTCTAGACTACTTTTTTGCACTGATCACAAATATTTAATTAGTTTTTTCAGATCAGATAAAGTTTTTTTTATTTCACTTTTAATTTTGTTTGAAAATATTGTCAAATTTGCAAATTTTCAAAAATGTTGAAATATATATACATATTATTATGTAATATAGATATATACACATTATTCTATACTGTATATATATTGTATATAATATATATTATATTTAATATACTGTATACATTGTATAGTGCATTTTATATCCTACTATATTATATATATATACATTCATTATATACTTATTATATATATATATATATATATATATATATATATATATATATTATTATTATTATTATTATTATCAGATTTGGGCAATGCGAAGGTAATTATAGAAGCAGTGTTGCTTATCGAGACAATTACCCCTTTATTAACATGATAAGTTTCATTATAGATAAGAATAATAAATAAATAATAATGTTATAATAATATGACTTCCTGTTTACATATATATGATAAAAAAAAATAAAATTAAACGTATCATGTAACTAAATTTAATCATCATGTAATAATATAAATAAAAGATAAAATAATAAAATAAAAATCGAAAAAATATATCAAGAATGAAATAAAATAAAATAAAATAAAACATAGAGAACCTAAATAGGGAAAGCCAATATTTAAATATAAAATAAACTAAAAGAAATAAGAGAAAAAAGAAACAAATATATTAGATAAATAGGTAAAATGATATAATAAAAAAGAAACATATAATACTGAACATTTTTAAATAATTTTTTTTTTAATACTGATATCCCAGTATTAAAAACTCGTGTTTAACTTGGATCAAACTGGGGGAAACTGGGGGAATCTGGTCCAAACTTGGATCTAGGTGGTGTAAACTTGGATAATATGTAACTAGTTGAAACTTGGATCATTATACAACAGTTTGATCCAAGTTATTTTTTTAAACTGGTGTAAACTGCAGATATACACAGCAGTATCACGACCCGACACTTTAGGCGCTTAGTTCGCAGATATACACGGCAGTATCACGACCCGACACTTTAGGCGCTTAGTTCGCAGATATACACGGCAGTATCACGATCCGACACTTTATAAATATTTTCTATAAAATTCAATATACGTCGTACGTATATAATTGGTAATATTTAATAAATAGTTTCCTAAACCTATATATATAATTATTTATGTACGTATATAATCTATATAAGAAAGCTAGATACTGACGTGTATATCTGCTAACTAAGCGCATATAGGCGCTTAGTTAGCAGATATACACGTCAGTATCTAGCTTTCTTATATAGATTATATACGTACATAAATAATTATATATATAGGTTTAGGAAACTATTTATTAAATATTACCAATTATATACGTACGACGTATGTTGAATTTTATAGAAAATATATATATAGGTCACCAAGAGATTATAAATAAACTAAGCTTTCCCACTGCAATGAGTCAATGCGTGATTCTTAAATTTCTACTTGCCACATATGTGATATAATATGTATATTTTTATATTATAAAGTGTTATACAATAGTTTATTAAATCTATACACACACACATACATACACATACACACACTTACATACATATATACACACATATACATATACAAACACACACACACACACTTTATAACCTTCGAAGTGTATTTTACACATTAGAAATGAATAATTTAACTATTAGAACACTTTGAATACTAAATTTAATACAAATAATATTATTTAAAACCTTCGAAGTGTATTTATTTACTATTTAAAACCTTAAAAATGAATAATTTAACTATTAGAAAACTTTGAATACTAAATTTAATACAAATAATATTATGTATAACCTTCGAAGTGTATATATTTACTATTTCAAACCTTCAAAATGAATAATTTAACTATTAGAAAACTTTGAATACTAAATTTAATACACATAATATTATTTATAACCTTCGAAGTGTATTTATTTACTATTTCAAACCTTGAAATACTTAATTTAACTATATGAAAACTTTGAATACACGATTTAATACAAATAATATTATTTATAACCTTCGAAGTGTATTTATTTACTATTTCAAACCTTCAAAATGAATAATTTAACTATTAGAAAACTTTGAATACACGATTTAATACAAATAATATTATTTATAACCTTCGAAGTGTATTTATTTACTATTTCAAACCTTCGAAGTGTATTTATTTACTATTCAAAACCTTCAAATACTTAATTTAACTATATGAAAACTTTGAATACATGATTTAATACAAATAATACTATTTATAACCTTCGAAGTGTATTTTACACATTAGAAATGAATAATATAACTATTATAAAACTTTGAATACTAAATTTAATACAAATAATATTATTTATAACCTTCGAAGTGTATTTATTTACTATTCAAAACCTTCAAATACTTAATTTAACTATATGAAAACTTTGAATACACGATTTAATACAAATAATACTATTTATAACCTTCGAAGTGTATTTTACACATTAGAAATGAATAATATAACTATTAGAAAACTTTGAATACATGATTTAATACACATAATATTATTTAAAACCTTTGAAGTGTATTTACTATTTCAAACCTTCAAAATGAATAATTTAATAAAAATAATACTATTTGAAACCTTCGAAGTGTATTTATTTTTTATATGGCACAACAATGTCTATAAAACTAATATAAGATATCAATATATATATATATATATATATATATAGGGGAATTATGTCTAATACGGGCCAGTGTGTAATACGGGCCACTGCGATATCTCAGTAACTATTGTTCAAATCAAAAAAAAATATATACAAGATTTATTCAGTATCACATTTCTATTAATAAGGGGTATTTTTTTTTTAATATTTGCATTTATATTTCTAATATTGATCATTATATCAAAAAATAGTTTTCAAATGAAAATGTACTAAATAATTATTTATTTATCCACCATTAATTCAAAGCACGATTGGAAAGATTAATTAAATACGAAGAATATAAATGTATACATTCTACTTTATATTCAATAGTAAGTGCGTGGGGGGTTATTTAACATGTGTATCAAATGTTTGCAATACGGGCCACCTAATGTTAGTAATACGGGCCACATGACCAATGAAAATGCTTGATGCTATGTTACTATTTTACAATATTATATCACTGAAATAAAATGTAATATAAGTGCGTGCGACATCGTGCGTGTATTAATACCACCGATATAAAGAATTGCCTTTATATCGTATATTCATACCATCGATATAAAGAAAGTATGATTCATACATGCGTTTATTGATAGATCGAACTATTACGAGAGTGGTTATAATGAATGTGTACATTATTATCATAGACATTACAATTAGGTGATTCTAATGTATATGATTATTCACCGTATGTATTCATATTTACGTATACTCATATGTATGTTAATATATATATATATATATATATATATATATATATATATATATATATACACTATATATACGCATATACTCATATATGAATATTAATATGTATTGATATATAAAGACATATTATATGTTTAAATATATATGAATTTATAATATTGTACATATATTTTAATATATGAGAGGTAATAAGTGTACTCGTTATGTACGATTGTATTATATATAACCACATATTTATACTCATAGATACATACTCATATTAATATATATATATATATATATATATAACTTTAGCAAATGTGATATTATTTGTAATTATATCAGTGTATCAATTTTAATATTAAATAATAAAATCATAATTGGTATCTATAGATATCTATAATTATCGACTATAATCGATAATAAATATTATATTGAAATATAATTGATATAATATAATATGCATTAAAGCATAATGTAAATTTTAATATAATGGAATAAATATTATCTAAAATTAGTGAGATCGGAAACTATTGTTAGCTCATCGAGATGGCATCTAATATATATCTAGCGAGGCAGTAATTATATTTATGTGCATTGTTTGTTTATAATAATATAATTATGAAAGAATGTCGTATATGTAAATCCATAGATGTTACAATGTATTTCATTTGAAGTAATTATAATATGAATTTCTGATCAGTAATTCGACTTATTAATGTGTTTACTAATAATATATAGGTTATATAACGTATAAAATATATTATTATTTCTATGGTATTAATATTATAAACCATATTATTGGTAAATAGTTTATGTATACAATTATATGCTTATGATTATATGATATTATTTATAATACATAATTTATAATAATTATATACATATTTGTCAATAAATAATGAATGTTATCTCATTCCTAATTTCCATTCATTATTATATGATTTTATATAATATTATTCTACATATAGGTTGTGTATATTTTCACTGTTGCATTAATTTCCTAAGTCAGTTTATAGAAAATAATTATCAAATGTAACAGTCTCTAGAAACACACGCGTATGCATGTTTACATTATTCAGCATAGTATATATACGTATATACGTTATATAGAACAATTAAAGTTACGCTCTATCGATATTCTATAGAATTTATTTAATGCATTTTATTGTTAACTTTTTGTTAATTTTTACTGTTAACTTCATTGTTATTTCTATTTTATTTATTATATCTAACTTAATGTAGCTACATTATAATATGTATATATTGCACATTTTGTTAACAACATTTTTGTTTATTCATATAAATCATTGTTATATTTATTTATCGAAATTTTCACTTAATATTTATTTTATATTGTATACAACATTTTTCAAATCTATTCACTAATACAACACATATATATAATTAATTATTAAAGTTTATATTTTTAAATTATATTTTAATATTGTTAATTTCTCTAGATCCTGCATACTATACAATATATATAGACATAAATAATTCATCGTAAATTATTAATTTATATATTATTATATATTCTAATTTATATCCAACGCCGTTAAATATTCAGACACACATTATAACACATAGTTCAATGAACAGTTTTATTTTATATTTACTATTCTAAAGGCTACAATTAAAAATAAATTAAATTAATAATACAATTAAAATTCGCCATACAATTCAATATCTTATTATGCAATACTTTTTGATTCATTAGATTTTACAGTTTGATTTATATAGAAATCGATATTTGTGTTATAAATATATTTTACATGTATCGTATATTTTAAAATTACATTGATATGCATATTAATTTATTTATTATAAATATAATTTTATTAATGTAACATGTTCACCCAATACTTATACACTGTAATACCATCATAGGTGTAGATATATTATATATGTAATCACATGTCTATTAAGTATTCCATTATAGTATATTGATAATAATCAATATTAGTAATCGATAATGATATCATTTAATAATTATATTTCCGTATTAAATATATTAACAAATATATTAATTATCATATTTTGTTAATTACTACTACTACTACTACTACTACTACTACTACTACTACTACTACTACTACTACTACTACTACTACTACTACTACTACTACTACTACTACTACTACTACTACTACTACTACTACTACTACTACTACTACTACTACTACTACTACTACTACTACTACTACTACTACTACTACTACTACTACTACTACTACTACTACTACTACTACTACTACTACTACTACTACTACTACTACTACTACTACTACTACTACTACTACTACTACTACTACTACTACTACTACTACTACTACTACTACTACTACTACTACTACTACTACTACTACTACTACTACTACTACTACTACTACTACTACTACTACTACTACTATACTACTACTACTACTACTACTACTACTACTACTACTACTACTACTACTACTACTACTACTACTACTACTACTACTACTACTACTACTACTACTACTACTACTACTACTACTACTACTACTACTACTACTACTACTACTACTACTACTACTACTACTACTACTACTACTACTACTACTACTACTACTACTACTACTACTACTACTACTACTACTACTACTACTACTACTACTACTACTACTACTACTACTACTACTACTACTACTACTACTACTACTACTACTACTACTACTACTACTACTACTACTACTACTACTACTACTACTACTACTACTACTACTACTACTACTACTACTACTACTACTACTACTACTACTACTACTACTACTACTACTACTACTACTACTACTACTACTACTACTACTACTACTACTACTACTACTACTACTACTACTACTACTACTACTACTACTACTACTACTACTACTACTACTACTACTACTACTACTACTACTACTACTACTAATACTACTACTACTACTACTACTACTACTACTACTACTACTACTACTACTACTACTACTACTACTACTACTACTACTACTACTACTACTACTACTACTACTACTACTACTACTACTACTACTACTACTACTACTACTACTACTACTACTACTACTACTACTACTACTACTACTACTACTACTACTACTACTACTACTACTACTACTACTACTACTACTACTACTACTACTACTACTACTACTACTACTACTACTACTACTACTACTACTACTACTACTACTACTACTACTACTACTACTACTACTACTACTACTACTACTACTACTACTACTACTACTACTACTACTACTACTACTACTACTACTACTACTACTACTACTACTACTACTACTACTACTACTACTACTACTACTACTACTACTACTACTACTACTACTACTACTACTACTACTACTACTACTACTACTACTACTACTACTACTACTACTACTACTACTACTACTACTACTACTACTACTACTACTACTACTACTACTACTACTACTACTACTACTACTACTACTACTACTACTACTACTACTACTACTACTACTACTACTACTACTACTACTACTACTACTACTACTACTACTACTACTACTACTACTACTACTACTACTACTACTACTACTACTACTACTACTACTACTACTACATCCACACCTCGGTCAATCCATCATGGTGTACCGCAGGGATCTGTTCTCGGACCAATACTCTTCAATATATACATGATCCCAATATTTGATATTTTTAATAAATATCCAAATATTGGCTACCATTCCTATGCAGATGACCTACTGATTTTAAAAGACCCTACTAAAGATATACCTATACTCAACAACTGCCTTGAGGATATACGAACATGGCTAAACTCAAACTCTCTCTCACTGAATAGCTCAAAAACCATTGCACTCCATATTTCTTTATCAAATAAGTCCACTATTCCAAATATATATATTGGTAATGATTGTATACCTTACTCCAGATCAGCCCGTAATCTAGGAATTATATTAGACACCACATTATCATTTACACATCAGATCTCCAATATAATTAAATCAGTAAATTTTATATTATACACTATAAAAATTATTAGACCTTCAATATCCACTGAAATTGCTAAACTACTTATAACATCTCTTATTCTACCTAAATTAGATTACTGTAATTCGATTATTAATGGTATACCGGATTATTTACTACATAAACTACAACTTTTGCAAAATTCAGCAGTCAGACTCATATACAATATAAATAAATTCTCTAGAACACACATATCACCTTACATGAAAATATTACACTGGCTCCCAATTAAATACAGAATAATATATAAAATATGTATGCTAACCCATCATGCCACTCATCACAGCCAACCTGACTACTTACATACTCTACTTACTCCCTATACATCATCACGCCCAATACGACTTTGCCTCAAGTATACTCTAGTCATACCAGATTTGCGTAA
>OZ025243.1:87684944-87717444 GCA_964019155.1 Osedax fenrisi
ATATATATATATATATATATTTGTAGGTTACTATAGGTTATTAATACTGTTTATAATTGTTTTAATTCTAATACTGTTTTTTATTATTTTAATACTTTTAATTTGTAATACTGTTTAGTTTTTTTTTTTTTTTTTTTATTAGTTATGTAAAGATAATAAATATAAAATAGTAATTTGATAAATAGTAATTTTAAAATTTTTTAAACATTTAATACTGTTTTTTTTTATGTTTTTAATACTTCTAATTTGTAATACTGTTTTTTTTTTTATTTTTTGTGTTTAGTTATATGATGTAAAATATATAAAAATGTAAAATATGTAAAAATGTAAAATTTATATGTAGAAATACCTATTTAATACTGATTTTTTAATAAAGTTTTATAATATAAAATATTTGTTTAATTTACAATATAATTTTAGAAGAAATAATATATTTTTAATATTATTAAACATCACACATAAGTGTTATATTTTATATTGGTTAACGAAAAACAATTTCATAACTTTTTTTAATTTATATATATTTGTTATTTTATTTTTTTTAAGAATATTACCAAATATTATATCATTATAATACTTTATATCTTTGAAGAATATTGTATTTTGGTATTTTTTAGTTTTCATTAATGGTAAAATGAATCTATCATTACGTTTATTTAATGTAAAATATTCATTAAAATCAATTTTGTAATTTTTATTTAGAAATTTATAAATTAATATAATATTTCTAAACATCACCAGATCATTTAATTTTAGAATATTATTACTAATAAATAATTCAGATGTATTTGATAATCTGATTAAAGGTAATAGATTTAAATTTAAGATTTTTTTGTTAATAATTCTGATAATTTTTTTTTGCAATAACATAATAATATTTATATTTGATTTATAGGTATTTCCCCATATTTCTATGCCATAAGAAATATTAGATAAAAAAAAAGAGTTATATAATAAAATAATATTTTCAGTACTTAAAAACGAAACTTTTTTCATAAAATATATTATTTATGATAATTTATTAGCTAGATATTCTATATGTTTTTTAAAAGTTAAATGTTGATCTAAAATTAATCCTAGAACTTTGTAGCTACCAACAATTTCAATTTTAGAATTTCCAATATATATCTTTTAATATTCTAGCATTCATAAAAGGTAACATTTTTGTTTTTTCAATATTCAGTTTTAGTTTATTGATATTGAACCAATATACTAATTTATCGATATACAATTGTAGGTATTTAGTTAATAATTCATTGTTGTCTGCATATATTGTAAGTGATGTATCATCTGCATTTAAGTTTAGATTAATATTGACTGCATCTTTCAAAATAGTTGGCATATCATTAATAAATAATATAAAAAAAGAGGCCCAAGAACTGATCCTTGGGGTACTCCATATTCTATACAATCCTGCGATGATAATGAATAATTTATTCTTGTAACAATATATCTTTTATATAAATAACTTTTTAAAAATGTTTTCATTTTACCTCTGAATCCATACGATTCTAATTTATCAATTAATATATTATGATCTACGACATCAAAAGCTTTTTTAAGATCTAAAAATATTGTTGCTACTTTTTTATTATTATTAGTATTTTTAAAAATAAAATGTTGTATATTTATTAATGATAAAGTTGTATTGGAGTTTGGTATGAAGCCATATTGATTATTATTAATTATATTATTTTTATGTATAAAATTTGATAGTCTATTATATATGATTTTTTCGAATATTTTACTTATTCGTGGTAATAAAGAAATAGGTCTATAATTAGTTATTAATTGGATATTATTATTTTTATATATTGGTTTAATTATTGCATCTTTCATATTATCCGGATATATTGATTTATCTATGCATAAATTAAATAAATGGTTAAGTGGAGTCAATATTTCATATATAATTTCTTTTATTAAATACATATTATAATTATTTATACCTTTTGAGTTTTTTGACTTCATACTATCTGCTACATTAATAATTTCATTATTTGTTATTGGTAAAAAATAAAAACTTTTAGAATAATTTGTTAAAAATTGTTTAAAACTATTTTTTTCTGATGAAATTTCAATAGAATTATTTATGGTTTTTCCTATTGTTGCAAAATACTTATTAAAACAATTACATTGATCTATTTCATCATATATTTCAATATCCTTATAAATAAATATAGATGGATACTCATTTTCTTTTCTTTTTATTAATTATTAATTATTTTCCAATTGTCTTCTTGTTTATTATGTGAAAAAAGTTGCTTATAGTAATTATTTTTATCGTGTTTTATATTTTTCTTGATTTTATTCTTTAATTTTTTATATCTATTTAGTATAGACATGCAATTAGTAGATTTATATAAACTGAATAATTTATTTTTCTTTTTTATTGCATTCTTTAATTTATTAGTTAGTCAAGGATTATACGGGGTATTTATATTGGCTTTTTTTTTAATTAAAGGACAATTTTTGTTGACTATATCATTTAAAATATTAATAAAATTATTATAACATATAGAAGGATCTGTCATTTCCGATAATACTATTTGCCAGTTTATATTTATAAAATCATTTTTTAAATATTCAATATTTTGTTGATTACAATTTCTAATATACATCACTTTATTATCACATTTGTTAACCCGAGAAAATGATGTAAATATAAAAAATAAAATACAATGATCTGTTATATCAGTATCAAATTGATACTATCAATGGTTCCATTATTTGTTATATGATCATTATTAGAAAGTATATTATCAATAGTTGAGTTGGAATAATGAGTCGGTATTGTTATATTAGCTGTTAGTCCTAATTGTGTTAGTATATATTTAAAATTATTAGAAATTAATGAACATTTTGATAAATCTATATTAAAATCACCACATATATATATTTCATTATTTAAAAATTTGGAATATATATTATAAAATAAATCAATAAACTGATTTCTGAAAACTTCCTTGGATTTAACCGGTCATGAATTTGTATTATCCTCTATTCTTCTTGATGTAAGCTATAATTAATTATATTATAGTTATTTTAATATTGCTAACTTATTTAATTTGGATTAATCTCGAGCTGAACTTGGATTGAACTTCATTTGTCTCGAGTTGAACTTGGATTTAGATCGATGTAAGCTGCATTTAACTTGAGTAAACTTGGATTTAACTCGAGTTAACTTGGATTTAACTCGAGTAAACTTGGATTTAACTGGGATTTAGCTAGAGTAAAACTGGGATTTAACTCGAGTTAACTTGGATTTAACTCGAGTAAACTTGGATTTAACTCGAGTTAACTTGGATTTAATTCGAGTTAACTTGGATTTAACTCGAGTTAACTCGAGTAAACTTGGATCTAGCTAGTGTTAAACTTGGATTTAACTCGAGTAAACTTGGATCTAGCTGGTGTTAAACTTGGATTTAACTCGAGTTAACTCGAGTAATCTCGAGTTAAACTTGGATTTAACTCGAGTTAACTCGAGTAAACTTGGATCTAGCTGGTGTTAAACTTGGATTTAACTCGAGTTAACTCGAGTAATCTCGAGTTAAACTTGGATCTAGCTGGTGTTTAAAGTGTTACCAAATTATCGAGCTAAACACGAGTTTTAAACTCGAGATAAATCCAAGTTAAACACGAGTTTTGAATACTGGGATGTTATAATTAATAATATTAATTTTTATTATTATATTTTTGTAATTTTATATTATGTTAGAAAGTAATAAATGTAAAAATAATAAAACTAATTTTATTTAAGTCGGAAAAAATAAAATTTGAAATTATTTTAATCAATAGGATAAAAGATATAATTTAATTTTTAATTTTAATTAAATACATTTTTTTTAATACTGATAATTTATAATTAATAATATATGTTTTTGTAATTTTATATTATGTCATAAAGATATAAAATAAAAACAATAAAACTAATTTTATTTAAGTCAGAAAAATAAAATTTGAAATTATTTTAATCAATCTTTAATATAAGAGATAATTGTAATTTTTTTTTGAATTTATTTAAATGTGAATTTTTTTTTAAAGAATTACATAGTGAATTCCATAAATAAGGACCAACAATTATAAGGCAATTTGAACATATATTTAATTTTGATGAAGGAATATTACAGTTATTTATGTCACGAATTGGATAAATAATATATGTTTTACTAAAATGATTGGTTACACTGGTCTGCATCATTTTTGTTATCAAGGGTTTCTTAACTGATTATAAGCTACTTTTTGACACTGAATTCAAATCTGAAAACCATTTTGCTCAATCAGCTCTAGTTCTTTTTTTATTCAACTTTTTATTTTTTTGGAAATATCAGAAATTTCCTAAGTAAAATATAGGATTTCATATAAATTATATAGTATTTTAATCTGTTCATACCTATATATTTAGTTATTTTATTATATAAATGTGTTAGTTATATATAAATAGTGTACCAATGGTACGGGAGTTGATTAGGGGTATTCCCTTGATAAGTTAATTAATATGTAGCCTAATACTAAACATTCAGAAATATATTGTATATTAATTTACAATAATTTTCTGACTCTTGAAATTAACATATAAAAATCATTATTTTAAATAAGTCAATAAAATCATTACATCATACAACTTTAAATAAGTATAACGTATTTTAAACTACATTTACCATGAATAGAAGAACTTGTATTAACAATCCGGATAAGTTTTGTTACATTTGTGGTAAGTTAACATTGTTGAATCAGAAGTTAAATATAACGCCATTTATAAAAAAAACCTACAAGGATTATTTAGGAATGCATTTAGGAGACCAAGACAAATTATTTGCACAGCATATTTGTTGTAAAACCTGTACTGTTAACGTACATCTTTGGAACAATAAGAAATTAAAATATTTAAATTTCGGAATACCAATGATATGGAGAGAAGGTCAGAATCATGTATCGGATTGTTATTTTTGCATGTTAAATATTAATGGTTCATATATAGAATACATATGTATACCTTTATACTATAGTATACATATATTTATATAATTGTATATGTATGAATACATATGCAAAATAAAGAACGTGTTATATATCCTGATATATATATATATATATATATATATATATACCTTCAGCTATGGTATATACCTTCAGCTATACGGCCTGTACCTCATAATGATGATATTACGATATCAATACCACCAGATAATCTTGATTCATCATCAGAATCAGATGATGAACATGAAATTAATGATGATTTATCACAGGAATACATTCCCCATGAAAATTAAAGAAATTTCGAACCATTTAATCAACATGATCTAAATGAGATTATGGATGAGAGCGTATATACTAATTGTATAAAAGCGTATATATATACTATATTGTGCACAATTAGTATACTAATTGTATGAGAGCGTATATACTAATTGTATAACAGCGTATATACTAATTGTATAACAGCGTGTATACTAATTGTATAACAGCTCATATATTAATTATATAACAGAGAATATACTAATTTTAAAACAGTGAATATACAAATTTTAATTTTAAGAAATCAAATATTTCGTTTTTCTTAAAATTTTAAAATTAATTAATACATTTATGTTTAAAACATAGAAAAATTAAATATTTAAAATTACATTTATATTATTTCAATTAATCAATTTATATACATAATACAATAATTTATCAATACTACGTAGTTTATTACATTCGGAGTATTACACAGAAATAGATATGGTGAACGTATATAACATTATCGCTTTTCTGCTGCTAACCGCTATGTGCAATGCCTGCACGTTAGTAATCTATACAATATAACGCGCATGCCTATACGATATCATACATATCGTATAGTTTATTGTTATATAATCATTAACAATATAAGAACATTATACAGTAGTGTATTTGTATATTTACTAATTTATGAGCTATACAATTCATTATAGGATCAAGTATATGGTCATACTATAGTATTTATAAATAAGATAGATATTAAATAATTTAACAGCACTTTATTAATTTAAAAATTAGGATAATTTAGTATGAATACACGTGAATACGCGCTTCGTAGCATTTGTTAGTCCTACTTGTGACTACTTGCGTATACGTACGTAGAAACGATAATGAATTTATATAGATATGCACTGCACTTTAAGAGTGATTTTATTTTACAGATCATACTGCTACATACTAGATTCTATTGATATGATGTTCATGATACTATTTTATCAAACCATATATATTTTGGTACATTATTGGTAATGCGATGGAGGTTTTAAAAAACAAAATTATTAAAAAAAAAAAATCTCGAAATTTCGTTACTCCTATGTAATTGTATTGTATATGTTTATAAACAAATGTCCTTAAGGACAATTATATGAATTATGTACATTTTATTTGTATTTTATTGTAATGGGTATATATATATTTAATAATGAGGGTCGAATTATGTGAAATAAATAAAACACCACTCAATTATGATAGGGGAACGTTGTATTCATCTCTTTATTTATATATCAAAACAAGAAAAAACCATACACTAAAATCTGTTATAAAGCATATATACAGAATTACCATATGAAATAAATATAATATAATATTTTACAAACCTCCACGTGTCAAAGGTATACTCATAAATGAAAGAATATTATTAAATCTATTTTGGTTCAGATTATATTACTTCTACGCGACGGTTCATTGGTCTAAACCAATTCTATACACTAAATAAAAACACTAAATAAAAAACCACAAAAATCAATATATATAAAATCAACATTTCTACTTTTAATTATTACATAACAGAAAACCAAAATATAACCAATTACAAATATATAATAAACTAAATAACATTAACTAAAAACACAAAAATCACCAGATGAAAATAACATTTATAATTATTACATAATACACAAATAAAATAACTAAATTAAAAATATATAATATAAACTTAATAACAACTATATAACCATATAACCAGATTTTAGTCTGTTACATACACCCCTTCTAATTTTTAAAATGTACATTTATAACATTTTAAAATTTCACTCACTAAGTTTTATGGTACACCATTCAATTTATCACATCTACTATAATTTTTAACCATGGAGAAGGTTTTTCTACTTTTATATTATCTATTGTATTTACGAAACTATTCGGAATGATAGATACTTGACTACTCGTATCAATCAAATATTCTATCTTATTCTCCTCTATGCATCCTACTTTACTCTCCTCTTTACACTCTACTTTACTACTTTACTACACTCACCAATCAACTGGTGGCTATCTACAATTTCCTTTGACCCACTTATCGATGTTTTCTCTTTTACATCTACTCTACAAGTACTACTTATATGACCTAATATATTACATCGAGAGGACCTAACTTCTCTAATATAGTTATCTACATGACCTATACCATAATTTGTCCTTGGACTACACGACCTTAAAGATACATTTCTACCTATAATATGACCATCCTGCCAATTACGTTGACTACTCCCTACCTTAACACCATAACTCTCATATGTATCCGTCTTCGATACCTCCTCCCAACTATCAATAAATTTCCTCAATTCCTTAACTGAGATATCCTTCTCCAAACTACACATAGCCTGTCTTAATTTCATATTAATTAGGTTTCTCCTAAGACTCTCTACAACAATCTCCTCCCACTTATTATCTACTTTTTTTAATTCCATACCTAATTTTAATAATTTATCTGAGAACACCATAGAAGTCTCATTATACCCCTGCTTAGTACCCATCAACTCATAAATAATCTCACTCCTATTTCTAATCATCAGATAACCTTCTTGCAAACTCTCTTTAATTCCTTTTATTGTAGTTAGATTATCCCCTAACATTGACAAATACAGCCTAGCATCTCCGGTGACATGATATAACGCATACGGTGCCGCCTCCTCTTCCTTTATACCTGATAAACTAATACTATCATCCAAATCTCTCAACCATTCATCTACATCACCTTCCCCATTGAACTTACTTAATCTGTACATAACTCCCTTGCCTATTCACAACTAAACCACTACGTAAATTCATAAAATATAGTATACTAAAATAATCTTATAGGAGTAGCACTATGTATCGCGTAGCAAATAATATAATCTGAATTATTGTTATCAAAAGTAAAAAAAATAATTTAAACGCGGAAATTTGTAACGAACCCATTCAATATCTTAATACGACGCAAATAAATCGGTGACTTCCACTCCTCTTTTCTTTTTACAGTCTGCGTTCAATCCGCTCCGCTAACTCCGCAAACTCCATCCGTAGTGTATGGTTTTTTTTCTAAATGACAATATAAATATAAATAAAGAGTACAAATGTGCAATTCACGCTGCTGTCACAAAATGTAATAATGCGGGTCGAATTATGTGAAATAAATAAAACACCACTCAATTATGATAGGGGAACGTTGTATTCATCTCTTTATTTATATATCAAAACAAGAAAAAACCATACACTAAAATCTGTTATAAAGCATATATACAGAATTACCATATGAAATAAATATAATATAATATTTTACAAACCTCCATGTGTCAAAGGTATAATCATAAATGAAAGAATATTATTAAATCTATTTTGGTTCAGATTATATTACTTCTACGCGACGGTTCATTGGTCTAAACCAATTCTATACACTAAATAAAAACACTAAATAAAAAACAACAAAAATCAATATATATAAAATCAATATATATAAAATCAACATTTCTACTTTTAATTATTACATAACAGAAAACCAAAATATAACCAACTACAAATATATAATAAACTAAATAACATTAACTAAAAACACAAAAATCACCAGATTAAATTAACATTTATAATTATTACATAATACACAAATAAAATAACTAAATTAAAAATATATAATATAAACTTAATAACAACTATATAACCATATAACCAGATTTTAGTCTGTTATATATAATAATGAGTAGACATAGGACTAGACGATATAAATGATATAAAGATGATGATGTTGTACAGAGATGTTTGGAGTGTAAAGGAAAAGAAAATTCGAGCGAGAGCTCAACATAAGTAAGTAATTAAGTAAACTGTGATATAATTATCCAAGTTTCAACTAGTTAAATATGGATCAGCTAAATCCAAGTTGATCTCATTTTAAAACAATAACTTGGTTTAAACTGTGATATAATGATCCAAGTTTCAACTAGTTAAATATGGATCAGCTAAACCGAAGTTTATCTCAGTTTAAAAATATAACTTGGATTAAACTGTGGTATAATGATCCAAGTTTCAACTAGTTAAATATGGATCAGCTAAATCCAAGTTGATCTCAGTTTAAAACAATAACTTGGATTAATCTGAGATATAATGATCCAAGTTTCAACTAGTTAAATATGGATCAGTTAAATCCAAGTTTACACCACCTAGATCCAAGTTTGGATCAGATTCCCCCAGTTTCCCAGTTACATCCAAGTTAAACACGAGTATTGAATACTGGGCTAATTGTATAACAGCGTATATACTAATTATATAACAGCGTATATACTAATTGTATAACAGAATATATATTAATTATATAATAGCGTATATACTAATTGTATAAGAGCGTATATACTAATTGTATAACAGCGTATATACTAATTGTATAACAGCGTATATACTAATTGTATAACAGCGTATATACTAATTGTATAAGAGAGTATATACTAATTGTATAACAGCGTATATACTAATTATATAACAGCGTCTATACTAATTGTATAACATAGTATATACTAATTTTAAAACAGTGAATATACAAATTCTAATTTTAAGAAATAAAATATTTCGTTTTTCTAAAAAATTTAAAATTAATTAATACATTTATTTTTAAAATATAGACAAATTAAATATTTAAAATTTCATTTATATTATTTCCATTTAATCCATTTATATACATAATACAATACGTTATCAATACTACGTAGTTTATTACATTCGGAGTATTATATAATAATAGATATGGTGAACTTATATAACATTATCAGTATTCTGCTGCTAACCGCTGTGTGCAATGCCTGCACGTTAGTAATCTATACAATATATCGCGCATGCCTATACGATATCACGCATAAAGTATAGTTTATTGTTATGTAATCATTAACAATATAAGAACATTATACAGTAGTGTATAATGTATACAGTAGTGTATTTGTATATTTACTAATTTATGAGCTATACAATTCATTATAGGATCAAGTATATGGTCATACTATAGTATTTATAAATAAGATAGATATTAAATAATTTAACAGCACTTTATTAATTTAAAAATTAGGATAATTTAATATGAATAAATATGAATACACGCTCCGAGGCTTGCGTTAGTCCCAATTGGGACTACTTTCGTATACGTACGTAGAAACGATAATGAATTTATATAGATGTGCACCGCACTTCAAGAGTGATTTAATTTAAAGATCATACTGCTTCATACTAGATGCTATTGATATAATGTTCATGATAATATTTTATCAACCCATATACATTTTGGTACATTATTGGTAATGTGATTGAGGTTTTAAAAAACAAAATTATTAAAAAAAAAATCTCGAAATTTCGTTACTCATATGTAATTGTTTAAATATATTAATACATATTTAATCATTTATATGAATTATATACATTTTATTTGTATATTATTGTAATGGGTATATATATAATAATGAGTACTTTTTTTAAATACTATATTCTTCTAATAGATAACATTACTATATAGTACATATTATCTATAGTATCCCTAATTTCAATATTAGTTATTAGTTAATTAATTTAAACAATAAAATAAATATTATATAAACACATTTTCTAAAAATTAGGCAACTTTGACTATTTATTAAAATTACAAAGAGCTATTTTTTTTATTTATAATATGTATACGTTAAAATATAATATCTTAAGATAAGGTAAAACAAAATATTACAATTTGTTAAGGTAAAGAAACAGAAAAATGGCATTTATTGATGATTATTAACACAAATAAAGAATTACCAGTGTAGTTATTATTTTTTCCGCAAATTGTAATATATAGTGATTAATTAATTGTTTTTTTATTATATATAATATATTTTATATATTTAATATATCAAATATAAGGATTCTGTACAAAATTATGAGGGGTCAAATACAATTTTGGAAAACCTATAATTAGAAATAAAATTATTTTTTTTTATAAATTTTATATCATTTATAGGAACTATACATATTGCATATTGCATATACATTATACATATTTCAATCCGAAAATAAATGATAAATGCAAAAGAAAATTGGATACAAGAACAATGTAATGCTATTAACGAAGATATGGCTAGAGCTAGATCCAATAAAAGAGCATATCAAATTTTAAAAACCCTAACAAATCCAATAAAAAGTAAAACCATGATAATAGCAGACGAAAACCAAAACAATAAACGTATTGCTGATAATGAATCATCATTAAAAACATGGATAGAATATTGCAATAATCTGTATAATTAACCAATTAAACCAAATATTAACAAATTAACTAATCGTAATCAAAATAACACTGACATCGAAGAAACACTGCCAATCATAACATCGGAAGTTGAAAATGCAATTAATATGCTAACAAATGATAAAACCCCAGGAAATGACAACATTTCAGCTGAACTAATAAAGCATGGAGGAAAAAGTATAATCAAAATATATACAGAGATATGACAAACATATATGGAAAACAAAAATATGGCAAGATCAATGGACAAAATCATTAATAATTCCTATTCCGAAAAAAGTGACACAAAGAAATGCTCAAATTACCGAACACTAAGCCTAATATCACATCCGAGCAAAATTCTAACAGAATTTTATTGTTAAGAATAATATTAAATAGACTAATTCCGCAAGCTGAACAAATATTAGCTGAAGAGCAAGCTGGGTACAAAAAATCAAGAAGCACTATTGAACAAATTCTTAACAGTGGAATAATAATGGAGAAGCACATCGAAATTGAGAAAAATGTGTACCATAACTATATTGAATTAAAAAAAGCCTTTGATAGTGTATGGTATAATGGGTTATGGAGTGTCATGGGCCATTTTGGAATATCTCATGAAATTATAAGAATAATTGAATCGCTATATGAAAATTCGAATAGTGCTGTAATACTAAATTACAAGACAGGAGACTTATTCCACACTACAGTTGGAATAAGACAGGGTTGTCTGTTATCCCCAGTGTTATTCTATATTTTCTTAAAACAAATAACAAGGAAACACTCCATAACCACAAGTCAACTATACCTGTTGGTGGTAGGATTATAAATAACCTTAGATTTGCTTACGATATTGATCTAATCGCTGGAACCAATTCCGAATTACAAGAGCTAACTAATAGACTTTCCGAAGCTTTTAAAGATTATGGGATGGAAGTCAGCAAAGAGAAAAGTAAGACAATGGTAAATAGTAAAAACGAAAGTGCAACAATAATGATGGACGGAACTCTACTCGAAAATGTCAAAACATTTAAGTATCTTGGATCGACGTTGAAATCAGATGGATTATCAGATAACGAATTACGAATACGATTAGCAACAGCAACCTCAGCAATGGTAAAACTTGGAACAATATGGCAAAGCAAAAAAATGGCATTCCATGTCAAATACAACCTCTATAAATCACTTATATTATCAATATTTCTCTATGGCTGCGAAACTTGGACCTTAATAGAAAAAGAGGAAAAAAGGATACAAGCATTCCAAAATAAATCGCATAGAAGATTACTGCGTATTACATATCGCCAAAGAAAAACAAATGGAAGGAGCCGAATCCATCATCAACATCATATTTAAAATCACTCTTACTTCACATACCTATTGTGAAGTAGAATGTATCGGCTATACACGTGACTAGGTCAATTCTGATTAACCATACCGCTACAATATATATATATATATATATATATATATATATATATATATATATATATATATATATATATATATATATATATATATATATAAATATATATATATATATATATATATATAAATATATTATTTACATATATCAGATTTATTATTTCATGTTAAAGTATGGCATAATGGAGAAGTTAATAAATAAATCTTTATTTATTGTGAGAACTTAGTTATATTCTCATGAGACCAAAAATGTAAATATAAATAATTAAAATGTAAAGAATAAAAATATGTATTAATAAGCCAAGTTTAAAAATGTATGGGGTCTATGGCTCAGTAAGACAACCGAAAGCTAGTAAGCAAGAGTTCCCAAGTTCGACTTCAGGCAGTTCTTGTTTTTATCTGGTGTTTATCAATAACTTAATAAACGATAAATTAAAACACAAGAACAAAATGTTACTATTTGTATTGTATGGAAAGGGGCCCCTCATATTTATTTATAACATGTATAAGTCTATGACTTCTCGAAGGGACCATTTGTATCGCTATTTATATTGTATGCAATATATATATATATTTATGATTTAAATAAATAAATATTATTATTATTATTAATAATAAAAGATGTACAGTTATATAAGAAGTCACAATAATGAGTTGAATTTTGAATGCCAAACTAAAATAGAATAAAATAGCTAAATATTATTATAATTGTAAAAACTTCTAAATATTATTTAAGACCCATTTACTGGTCCGGGCGAGACCTGCACTCGTGTCCTACATATTGTGTGTATATTGTGTGTATACTTAACCAAATGGGCCATGCAGGCAGTTATATATATAAATCAATTCTCTTTAATTGAAAATCCTCCTACTATAACAAATATATACCATTTATAACTTGTGAAAAGTATGTAAACTAAGTAATTACATTTCTTTCACTTTCTGAAATAATCGTCCTCCCTATTTTACCAAATATTTTAACTTTTCAGATATGTTCTCCTTTTGAAAATAATTTTAAAATATTATTATGTAACATAACATCTTATTCCCTAAATTCATGTACTAACCCTTCTATTTAAAAAAAAAAGCAATAATAACTCCGATTCTTAAAAAACCTTCACTCGATCACGAATTACTTTTATCAGTTACCTTTGGTGAGTATCATTTTAGAACGTGTTATCTATCTTCAACTAATATCTTATTTAACCGCCAATAATTTCCATGTTACATAACAAAGTAGTTTTCGCCGAGTACACTCCACCGACACAGAAATAATTAACGTATGTCATCACTTCTAACCTTAATACTAAAAAGGTGCCCTCAACTAGTCATGCTAGACATATCTAGTGCTTTCAATATGCTTTCTATATACCTCGTATAACTCATTCTACCACAATGTATACCTCTTCCCAGCATCCATTATAGTAAAGTCATAAACTCATATCAATGTTCATCGTCCGTCGTATGCCCTTACCATTTTTTATCCCCCCCATTTCATATAAACATGTCTTTCTTTCATCATAAATAAATCATATATTACATCCACAATATTATCCTTTACTCATATTATCACTACTTCTATACTTCTCACAAATATACACAGCCGACCCTATACCTACTCAAATACTTATATCTAAACTTATGGATATTAATTATTTCAACCCATGCTTCATAACTGATAATCTACCATCATATTGACCTTGTTTACCATATTATAAATTTTAGGCATTTGCTATTATTTCATCATCTTTTCCTACCCTTATCCAATCATCTATCATCCTCCCACTCTACACCTACCACACCCTATATTCTTCCTACATATCTTAAACTTTAATTAAATAATATTATACTTATATTTTCACTTGTTATTGAATATTTAAAGACCTATGATATGAATACTATTATATTTAATAAATTCTTACTCACACTTTACTGCCTAACATTTTTATTTCCATTGTCACATTTAAAAATAACATGCAATTATCGAGTTTTCTAATAAATCATTTTGTAACATATTTTTCTGCAAATTTAGTTATATCAAATCAAATTCGCGATTATCCCACTTATATTTATGAAACTCCATACATAACAAACCGTTTTTTAGTATAAATCCGTTATCTCGTATATATAAATATTTAAACTGACCACTATAAATATTAAACCTATATTTAAAATTTATAATAATTCACTTGAAATATCCCTTATATATAATTGTATTGACTGGTATCTTCCCCTTATTACCATACCTACAAATTTCCTTATTGACTGGGAAGTTTCCTACCTTATATCTTCCATTCCCTCATATAGTAATATTTCCATCAATACTAATTTCGTCCCCTTAAAATAATTCTTCTGAAAATATCAACCCATCTTATTTTCCTGAAAAGTCAACTCCATCTATTAATTTAAGGAAATACTCCACCTCCACAAGTTTTACAGTTACTCACATACTAAAGTCTAATTATATATCTATACCTTCTTCGCATAACTCACATTCACTTAAATATGAATGGAATATCAGGATTATCAGGTTATGTTTATGAGGTTATCTTCCTCGTAGCTATTATACTCAGGTTATAAACGATCGTACTTCCGATAACCGACTAATCTTCAGACTAGCTAATAAGTTATAATTATCCCCCAAAACCTGCGATACTACTACATATAACTAAAATTTCTCCAATACAATTAGGATGTTTCTTTTCCAAAACACTTTATAATAATATTGACTCTACATAATAACAATAAAGAGCCATGATTCAACTGTCAATAATCCTTCAATCGTAGTTACCCCACCTATATCTACTTTCTTAAGTTTTTTTCGTCCGCCACATATATATCTCATATCTAAACTCTTACACATCGATATCTACATTCGATCCTGTTCAACTAACTATTTTTAAACTATACTACGATTATTAATAATATTATATTTAGTAAATGTAATATTATAATATTATAATATTACATGTATATGTTAGTTAATTATAAATAGAATATTAATATTTCGTATTCTAAAATAAACACATACACCGTAAATTACAGCTCACTGTACTGTAGGAATTGTACACAATCTATCTTATATGGGCTACTATTTGTACCTGATACTTTCAATAAATCCAAATGTTTTATGGGAGGTTCGGATAATGTTGAATATAAGAAATGTACACATTTAAATTGCTATACCCAGATCCGTTTATTAATAAACTTCAGGACGTATGGTAACTCCTCTTCCCTGTATGATCTTAAGTTTGTAAAGGTTACTAATATTATATATGTATATATTATTTTCGTTTTTATTTAATTATATTTTATTCTTTTTATCGAGAGAATATACTGTATATATCCTTTTTTTTGTTATACTATAAACTACGCAATATTTATTATTATTATTATTATTTTTATATATAAGTAACATACAATAGTATACTTAAAACACATTCGAGAATGGCGCTCGCTATTATATTTGTGTATAATAAACCATCATCATCATCATAATCATATTTATAGCCCTCGAGAAATTTTCATTATCAAATAACCATTCCCATATAAAATATATATATATATATATATATATATATATAATTCAATATATAGAACTAAGATTATTTATATATTATATTAATCACTATTAACAACATTATAATATTATTTATATGAATATATTTTTATAATGTTTGTTTATATATATTTTATTATTTATAATACATAGAATTTAATTAAAAATGGAATATTTTAGATAATTAAATTATATATTTACTAACATAAATTTACCATATATTTATTTATTAAATTTAACATATATTTAAATTATTAAAGATTTACTTTAGCAGAGATTGTTCTAATTCCAAATATGAAATATACACAAGAAATATTGAAAGTTACTTTAAAATAATGTATATTATATTATACATTAATATATATATATATATATATATATATAATGTTAGAATTTAAATTATTTTATCTACCAATCTATAGAACATATTAGTAATAAGTTTAACATAAATAAATTGTTTAAAATATATAAAAAGTAAAATTATTACAAGATAGGGGAGAGTACTCGAATACCGACACCCTAACAATAAATCATCATAACTTTATTATTTCTCAATTAAATATTTCAAATTTTATTTATAAATATTAATTATGTATATGCATATAATAGCTATTTTTAAATGTAATTTAGTTTGTTTAACTCTGAGATAACAGGGGTGTCGATATTACAGGCACTGCCTCGAATACCGACACCTTGGCACATAATATCGACAACCTAAATATATCGATATTTAGATATACCATATATTATTTAATATCCACTATCCAATCAGAATTAAATGCGCATTAACACACGTAATTCATACGTTGTTTTCCTAAAATTAATTTTTGAAAATATTTAATATTTTATATAATATTATAAATATTAAGTTTTAAATTACTTACTTATAATGCGAATATTATACGTATATAGGAGTTTTATATAGTTTCTGAAAGAATATATAATTACAAGTAGAAGCAATATATTAAATCTAATATTTGTAACCTAATTATTTTTCTAAAATAAATAAATTAATTGTTATCATATAAACAAAATATTATTAACGTCAACGGTATACTTATATAATAAGATAACAACATTATAGGTACACTGTTGTATTACGAATTATAATAGAAATTAAAAATTAATATATTATGTATTTAGATCTATATTCTAATTTTCTTTATAATTAATTCATAACTATAGTAATAGTTCATAACTATAGTTATATAAATATATTTACATTATTATTACATATACGTATACTATATAAAAATGTAATTGGCCGAGTCGGTTAGCTAGGTGTATTACTATTTTGTGTTTCGCCGGTGGTTGTATTTCGATTCCCAGTCATAAATAAAACATATAATTGCAATTTTTTTGTTCATCTTTTTATAATATATAATTATATGTTTAATATATATATATATATATATATATATATATATATATATTAATACATTTTAAATTATTATAAATATATTACTAATATATATATATATATATATATAATATATAAAGTATAAGCTTTTATATTATTAGGTATGTCTATTAATTGATGAATAGTATTATAATGCACGCATATTATAAACAAATAATACTGATTGTTTATATAATTGAAAGGGTGTCGATATTACGTGCAATTAGGTTGTCGGTATTATGAACATGTATGTTGCTTATGTAAATCAATAAATTTGTAAAAAATTATGAAAAATACAAAATCTTTTCAGAAAGTTGTAAAATATTATTAGAACTATACGATGTATATAATATTTATATTAATATATATTTTTAAATATCTAAATTTTAAAATGATTGAGAATCGATATCGTACTTCAAAATGTCATTACATTTAGTTAAATTAAGTTTTTTGTTTATAATTAACAAAATATAAAATTAAAAAAAAAATTATACTTATATGAATTATAATTATATTGATTAAAATGTCATACATTAATTATTTTTTGATTGAAATTATATTTTAGGAGATCTCTATGGTGTCGATATTAAGTGCATGTCGAAATTAGAGCACTCTCCCCTAATTGTTAAAATAATCAATACAAATGTTGATTATAATTATTAAATGGAAAATTAATGGATATTATACAATATTAATAATATAATATGTAATTTATCATACATACATAATTTAATGTATCTGTCAACAAGCCAAATCCTCTGACTGAGGCATTATTACTATTACATTATGCTGTCGTTGTTACCAGGGGAAACTTTAACGAGTTTTTCATAATTGATATCTTCGTGGAATATTACACTGATATTTTTGATATTCTAATTTTAAACTAATTTTAGGAAATAATTTATATGAAAATAAATTGTAATTCAATTAACTTATGAAATCAATATATTCGAAGAACATAATTCAATTATAAAAATGTTGTTCATTCTAAATTTATAATATACACATTTAGTTTTGTTAAAATATTGTGCATTTATTAAACACAATTGTGTTTTTTAAGTTGTATAACAAATACATTTTAAATACTCTCATTGACGTAATATTCATATTAATTTAAATTATAATTTAGAGTTATACTTATTAACGTATTAATAATAATTAATACATAATTATTTAATTTATGCATTATAAATTAAAGTTTACAATATTTACTTAATATTTATTTAATTGTAAATTTATCTTGGTTTAACAACAAATATATGTTACACGTTATCTTGATTTAAAAAAGTCTTAATTAAAAATAATGACGCATGTAATATTTAGTTTTCAAAAGTATTATTATTTTAATTATTCTATACATACATTTTTCTTAAATTTTTCTTTAATAAATAATACAAACTTACTCTACATATGTAGTAACTATATGTATGCAATTTATATATATATACATATATATATATATATATATATATATATATATATTATACACATTAGTTAAATAATAACGTAATATAACTATATATTAATACTTTATAGAAATCAAAGATCTTACATATGGTAAACTTTGTATATAACACTAATACAATTATATATATATATATATATATATATATATATATATATATATATATATATATATGTGTATTAATAGTAAAGTTACAAATATATATATATATATATATATATATATTAATATATTGATAGTAAAGTTACAAATGTATATATATATATATATATATATATATATATATATAAATATATATATATATATATATATATATATATATATATATATATATTATAAACATTAGTTAAATAATGACGCAATATAACTATATATTAATACATTATAGGTGACAACGATATTATATATGGTAAACTTTGTATATAACACTATTATATACAAATACACTATATAATACAATTAATATAAATATCATATTTACCACGAATACAATAACCCGTATATATATATATATATTAATATTATATATATATATATATATTTGTGTATAATAAACCATCATCATCATCATCATCATCATCATCATCATCATCATCATCATCATCATCATCATCATATATATATATATATTAATTAACATCAATTACAATACTATTTAATGATGTGTCAAATAGTTCACTATATAAATACGTGTGTGTGTGTATGTGTATGCTATTTAACCACATGAAGAACGCAACGATTGTATCGGGGGAACGGGAATTCATCATATTTATTGATCACGAGTAATTATATTAACATATTTTAATATTTAATAATTAAACGACATATTATTAATTAAAACATAGTATATTTTTTAAACAACATGTATATGTGAATATATTATATATATATATACGTATTAATGTAAATAATTTGTATATTCAATTTTGATTACATAATATAATTACAATATCTGTTATAATTTATGATTATATTTAATGTATGATTACACTACAATATTTAATGTTGTTATGTATTAATAAGGTAAAGAAATTTACGAGCAGACAACCTGTAAAGATGTGAACTACTGTAATAGAAAAGCTATATCGGATATTATTATAAGCTTGGGTTATTACTAATGACTAACTATACATTAATAGGGGAATGATGGGTAATGTGGCCACTTTTAGATAATGTTGTATAACTTTATAAATATTAGATCTAATACGATAATTTGTTCAATATATATACATCTTATGATATGCAATAGGACTGCCGAATCAGTTTTTCATTATAGTATATATAATTGTAATGATTAAGGTGGCCACATTACCCTCCATGGAGGGTAAGGTTGCCACCTAATGCGGGTAATGTGGCCACCTGAAAATGTGGAATTAATCCACTAGATGGAGATACTTTATATCAAGTGTAGTCCAATGATATCACACTAAGTAAAATTTACATAAACACACGCAATTGTGATAAATTAATGCTTTTTATTTTAACTTTATAAATTACTATATTCATTAATAGGCTATATCCTAGTATACCATTAAAATAATTATTATGTTATTAATATGGAAAAATAATTTCAGCAGTAAATGACTGTATGTCATAACAATATGGCGATATAATACCTAGATAAAATAGTAATTTAGAAAGATAACTAATTTATATTATCTGATTTCTATATATATATATATATATATATAGAACCATTTGTATATATATATAACATATATATACCAAAGATTTTCCTTTGGAAAATCTTTGTATATACCATAATATATAGAACCATTTATATATATATATAATTTTATACATATATTAAATATATTACACCAACATATATAAAAATAATATCATATCAACATTAATACAAATTATTTTTATAATTACATAATACGAAGTAAAAAAAGTGAAATGTAATATACAAATAAGCCAATAAACAAGTATAAATGAAATTTATAAAGCATAGTTAAATTACATACATAAAATAAAATTAATTTATTAAATTCTTTAGAAAATCGATATCGAAAGTAAAATGTATTATATATTGTATTAACATGAAATTTATTTATTTATTTTTAAATCTAGTTTAATATATCTCATGATAAATATATTACTATATAATACATATACATATACATATATACAAATACAAATAAAACTTTATGTATAAATAAGTTTATACGCATATGTTGTATATATATATATATATATATATAGGTTGTCATATCATAATTGTTATTCAGTACCTATGTATTTATATTTAAACATATATATATATATAGGTTGTCATATCATAATTGTTATTCAGTACCTATGTATTTATATTTAAACATATATATATATATATATATATATATATATATATATTGTCTGGGGTCGATGGCTCAGTGGGACAACCAAAAGCTAGAAAGCCAGAGGTCCCGGGTGCGAGTGTAGGGTTGCACGTCACTTCGATTAATTTAAATTAAATAATAAGTCACGTGACCCAGTATGACCTATATGACCTTATTTTTAAAATAACACAAATATATTTTAAATATTTCAATAAATCTATTTTATTTATTAAATAATATTAATTAGATTATTTCACAAATGTCAGTAATTAACATCATTAAACCACTTATATTTTTTATAAACAAATGGATTATGGAGATACATAACCATTATTAGTATGTATAATTGACTATAAAAACGTATTTTTCATATAATAATTACTATTTCCAAAATAATGTCGTAACTTTAAATGTAATTATTACGTTATTTAATGATTGTCTAGTTAATTATAGTGCAATACAATATACTTGTATACTCCTATGTATATAATATATGCATATATATCTAATGGATGAAGTCCCTAGATCACAAACTTTTATAGACACGAATAGTAATATAGCGCTTGAAATTAAATCATAATCATTATGATAATGATTATGATAATTTTAAATATGATGGATTATGATAAACCACATCTAATATTTTATTAACGCGTTTTAGTTGCACATTCTTGATCATAACTGTTTAAATATCAATTTGAAAAAACTAAAATATGAAGTCTATTATAGAATTTAATAAGTTTTCTATTGGTAAAATCAAACCTAAAATCGAATAAAGTTAATTATTTATGATATTTATATGTAGGTTTTCATCCTAATATTAATATTATTATATTCACTATAAAGCTTATTAAATTCTACAATACAAATCATATTTTCGTTTTTATAGATACCCTAAACAAATTAAAAGTTATGGTTACATATGTACAACAAAATATGTACATTATATTAAATATGTATAGATATTATAATATAATATTACATTGATATTATGTATGTTTATATTTATTTATAACATTAAAAGTATATTTTCATGATATATATATATATATATATATATATTATTATTAATTTAATTAAATATATATGTTAATAATATCATATATTATTTTAATAATATTATGTTAATAATATCATATATTATTACATTAAAAGTATATTTTCTTCATACATATTAATTTAATTAAATATATAGGTTAATAATATCATATATATATTATTCGAACATTACAAATTATAAAATTATTACTATTAATGATTTGTTTTAAATAAATAAATTATATATATATACATATTCTAAGGGAAGGGCGAATTGATGACAATAAACTACACTTTTTTCTCTACCCTTTAACATACGTAATAAAATACAACTTTAAAACACATTCTACTTTTACGAAAAATAAATTTCATTAAATTATTCTATTCAAGTACCCATTGCAAAAGTAAAAAAGTAAAAATGTGTATTTTCTCGTCATGAATTCGCCCTTCCCATCGAAATTATTTGTAATCGTAATTATTTCTATTTGAATTATATATTATTATATATATATATATAATATCTTTATTCAGTATTTGTATCTTTATGTGATATATATTATTCTAACATTACATACTATATTAAAAATATTACATACTATAGTATGTAATACATACTGTAATAATTAGAATAATAAACAATAAATGTTGATTATTGTTTATTATTCTAATTATTACAATGTTATATTAAATAATATAATATACATTCAATAATATAATATACATTCTATAGATTATATAAAGTTTAACCAATATATCATATACTATATGATATATATAGGTATTCGAATGAGATTTTGTATAGTATGTCATATTTGTAATATATTTTTTGTAATATTTGTAATATATATAATAATATATAATTTGAATAGAAATAATTACGATTACAAATAATTTCGATGGGAAGGGCGAATTGATGACGAGAAACTACACATTTTTACTTTTTTACTTTTGCAATGGGTATTTGAATATAATAATTTAATGAAATTTATATTTCGTAAAAGTAGAATGTGATTTAAAGTTGTATTTTATTATGTAAGTTAAAGGGTAGAGAAAAAATGTATATCATCGTCATCAATTCACCCTTTCCTTAGAATATATATATATATATATATATATATATATATATGTTATGTATGTATCATATAATATGTTATACATAATCTAATAAATATACATAAATATAAAACATAATAACTGCATGATATATGATGATATATATAATGTATTTATTTAAAACAAATCATTAATAGTAATAATTTTATAATTTGTAATGTTCGAATAATATATATATATGATATTATTAACATATATATTTAATTAAATTAATATGTATGAAGAAAATATACTTTTAATGTAATAATATATGATATTATTAACATATATATTTAATTTAATTAATAATATATATATATATCATGAAAATATACTATTAATGTTATAAAATATACGGGTGCAGGAACAACCGTGCAATTTACAAACCGTACAAGAACAACCGTGAAATTATCTTTCGTGAAATTTCCAACCGTGAAATATAATATCCGTGAAAATACAAACCGTGAAATAATTATAAATATATGTATTATATAGATATATATATATATATTACGTATATATACTTATAACATAGTGTATATATACTAAGTATGTAAATAAGTATAAATATTATAAAAATATATATGTTATAATCATTATAAATATTATAATAATGTAAAATATAAAACCTAAATTATACAGAATATTTTCGGAAAATTAAAATCTAATTATAATCTTAATTAATGTTAACGAAGACATATGATACATCACATTAATTTTATTATTATTATTATTATTATTATTATCAGATTTAGGTTTGCACCAGGGTTTTTGTAGAAGCTAAAGCTTATCGAGACAATTACCCTTAATCTTAAAGAAAGTTCAAAAAAAAACTAAATAAATAAAATATTATAAAATATTAGATGACTTCCTGTTTACATAGATACAATACAATGAATAAAATAGAAAAATAATATAAATTGTTTGAACTTGCCATAAAATTATGTAATCATCATTTAATTATTTATAAATAAATAACTAAAATAAATAATAAGTACTATAAAATAATACACTAAACAAAAATATAGATGTATATACTAATATTAGTATAAAAGAAGAAAAAAATGAAGTAAAATGAAGTAAAACTGAATATAACTGAATAAAACATAACAAAAAGAATATCTAGAAAGGTGGTAAGAAATGTATGTAACATTTTTTTTTTTTTTTTTTTTTTTCAGTAAATAAGTTTTAGGAATTTTTTTGTAATACTTTATAATAATGTAAAGAATGTAAAATATTTGTTCAAACTGAAATGTTAGTTTAATTACTAATTTTTATATAAGTGTCAATAAAGAGAAATAAAACAAAGAAGTATAATCAAGTATACAAGAAAAAAGATTCAATACAAAATGTTTATGTAATTAAAAATAAAGTCAAATAATATTATTAGTCAGAGGGAAATAAAAAATACTAAAGAAAATATTAAAGAAAAAAGAAATACCTAACAGTTTTTTTTAATTTTATTATTTTTATATAAACGTCAATTAAAAAGAAAGAAAACATGAAAGTAAATAGTATTACATTTATAAATATACTATAGTATATATCTATGAGTTTACGCAAATTATACGTAAATTATATAAAATATAGCATTCGAATGCTCATATTGGCCGCCGATACTTTTCAAAGTTCAAGTAATGCGTTGCCTATATGTGTCAATCAAATGTAACAGTTACACTATATTGCAAATACACATATTAAGTATTTGTTACGTACCACAGTCCCATATGTATGTTTATATATGTAAATGCAGATGGGACGTGGTACTATGGTGCGTTGGTATATACCATATGTTACAAAAAACCACCAACGTCCCATCTATATGCTTATAAATATGGGACTGTGGTACGTTACAAAAAACGCACCATAACATACACATACATACATATACCAAGATCTCCTATAACCTCTTTTAACCTCGAGGTTATAGGAGGTCTTGCATATACACATAATCAATGTAAAGAAAGCTTTCTTATAAATTGTACACGTACTTAAATAATTATATATATAGGTGTAGGAAACTATTTATGAAATATTACCAATTATATACGTACGACGTATGTTGAATTTTATAGTAAATTATTTACTAAATATATCTAGGTCACCAATAGATTATAAATAAACAAAGCTTTCCCACTGTAATGAGTCAATGCGTGATTCTTAAATTTCTACCTGCCACATATATGATATAAATGTATATTTTTATAGTGTAAAGTGTAAAACAAGTGTTTGAAATCTATATATATATAAACACATATGTGTATTCCCAGCAAACAGTAATATAATTTACATTTAATAGCAGCATAACAGTACAATGTAAACATTTGAGGCTATTACATATGCTGTTATGCTGCTATTACTGTTTGCTGGGTTCACCATAGAGCTAGAGAGAAAGTTGGTATTCAAAAGCTCTGTGGTATTCACACACAAACACGCATACACATACACGCACATTTAAGTGTTGTTAATTAAAACACACAAATAGGTACATGTACATACATACTTACACATACGCGCGAATACATACACGTATTTTAATAATTATTTATTTATAGGTATTATACCTGAAATACATCTGAAATAGTAACATCTATATAAATATAATATATATATACCTAAGGTATATATATATATTATATTTATATAGATGTTACTATTTCAGAATATTTTTGATTGTGCAATATAGCGTAACTGTTACATTTGATTGACACATATATGCAACGCATTACTTGAACTTTCAAAAGTATCGGCGGCCAATATGAGCATTCGAATGCTATATTATATATAATTTACGTATAATTTACGTAAACTCATAGATATATACTATGGTATATTTATAAATTTAATAAAATTAATGTGATGTATTATATGTCTTCGTTAACATTAATTAAGATTATAATTAGATTTTAATTTTCCGAAAATATTCTGTATAATTTAGGTTTTATATTTTACATTATAACATATATATTTTTATAATATTTATACTTATTTACATACTTAGTATATATACACTATGTTATAAGTATATATACGTAATATATATATCTATATAATACATATATTTATAATTATTTCACGGTTTGTATTTTAACGGATATTATATTTCACGGTTGGAAATTTCACGAAAAATAATTTCACGGTTGTTCTTGTACGGTTTGTAAATTTCACGGTTGTTCCATAAGCCAAAATATACATTGAAAAATAAGTATTATAAATAAATATAAACATACATAATATCAATGTAATATTATATTATAATATTATAATATCTATACATATTTAATATAATGTACATATTGTGTTGTACATATGTCACATATTTAATATGTATAATATGATATTATCATAATTATTATTATGTGACCATAACTTTTGATTTAATTTCAAGCGCTATATTACTATTCGTGTCTATAAAAGTTTGTGATCTAGGGACTTCATCCATTAGATATATATGCATATATTATATACATAGGAGTATACAAGTATATTGTATTGCACTATAATTAACTAGACAATCATTAAATAACGTAATAATTACATTTAAAGTTACGACATTATTTTGGAAATAGTAATTATTATATGAAAAATACGTTTTTATAGTCAATTATACATACTAATAATGGTTATGTATCTCCATAATCCATTTGTTTATAAAAAATATAAGTGGTTTAATGATGTTAATTACTGACATTTGTGAAATAATCTAATTAATATTATTTAATAAATAAAATAGATTTATTGAAATATTTAAAATATATTTGTGTTATTTAAAAATCAGGTCATATAGGTCATACTGGGTCACGTGACTTATTATTTAATTTAAATTAATCGAATTGACGTGCAACCCTACACTCGCGTCCCGGGTTCGACTCAAGATAGTTCTTGTTTTTCTCTTGTGTTTATCAAGAATTTAATAAAAACGATAAATCAAAACACAAGAAAAAAAATGTTACTATTTGTGTTGTATTGTCCTGGGCTCCTCACAGTTATTTATAACATGTACAAGTCTATGACTTCTTGAGGGGTCCATTTGTATCCAATATTATTATATGTGTGATTCAATAAATAAATATTATTATATGTTGTAGTACGTGTAAAGTATTACGTATATAGTATAGTATTAATAACGTATTATTAATTAATTAAGTATATATAATATAATACATATATAAATATAATATAATATAATACATATATATATATTTATGTATTATATTATATCAGGGAGACTCCCTGATTATATATAATTAATACTATACTATATACTTAATACTTTACACGTACTATAATTACTTTACTCACTTCTACAACTATATATATATATATATATATATATATATATATATATATAAATATATATGCATAAAACATATATGTATAAACATATGTATACGTAAAGTTTTATATATATATATATATATATATATTAAATAATATAATATATATGTAATAAATAATATAAATATATATATATATATATATATTTCTTTATAATTGCATTAATAGATAAATATACTACATTACATTTAAAAGTTTATACCACGATTATAATATGTATGAACATATATTTGTATGGTTAGGATATAGTAGATGTTGATTCTATCAACGTTTTCATATAATGACGCACGCAATTTTATAAAAATATAATAATATTTATTTCTGATCATATGATTGGCTTAAATAAAATGGCTGATCATATCATTGGCTTACATCATATTGAAGTGGCCACATTACCCTCTAAAAGGTTGCCAACTTACCCGCTTCGAGGTATCACGCTATTTACCCTATATAATAATGAATATTACTTACTAAAATAAATTGCTTACACACTTTGTTAAAATTAAGTAGTTCTTTAACACCCAACATTAATTTTCAATTTATATTATATACTAGTGATTTAATAAATGTTTTACTAAACTTTTATTTCAATTTTTTAAAAAGTAAATCGATTTTTTTGTATTTTTTACATCATTTTTTTTTATTAATAGATATACAAATTATTTTTACTTATTTGAACAATGCTTACTAATGTGCATATTTCATGTATATATTTTTGTTTGATTATAGTTTATTATTATACTTATAGTTTATGAGATACGCCAAGTGGCCACATTACCCGCATGGCCACATTACCCATCTTTCCCCTATCATGTTTAGGTTATATTGATAGTTTGGGTAGAACGCACGATTATTCGTATAATAACTATATAAAGTTACATATTGAATTACAAATTTAAGTGAGTAATACAATTAAAAATTGAAAACATTTCAAATATTTAATTATTATAATAATTAAATATTTGAAATGTTTTCAATTTTTAATTGTATTTATATATTATAATTTATTACTATTAATAGGGTACTTTTTGATAAATATTATCGAAATATATATATATATATATATATACATATATATATATATATATATATAAATGTATATATATATATATATTTGTGTAGATTATTTAATAACCAGATTTTATAATATAGTAATACTTATATAATAACAACAATAAATAATGTTAAATAACAATCAGATTGTCGTATACAAAAAGTATAATAAATTTATATTATACAAAATATGACTAAGATATATATTTGTTATTTTTTTTTATTTGTATATATAATAGAATATATTCCCTTTTTAAATACAAGTAATAATGTAATATAACATAAACGATATAATCAATTGACATATAATTATTAACTAAATAATTGTTTATAAATATGTAAAATCATAGATTTATAGTTTACCTAGCATATTAATCATGTGATTTTTCTTCAAGAGCGATTTAGATTTAGAACCACGATTTAGGAAACTAAAGATGGCCGTCCATCACATATAAATTAGATAATTATATATAAATATATAATTTAAATAAATATAAATGTTTATTTTTCTATTTTTTTTATTATTTTAATTTTCATTTAACTGTATGTATGTACCTATTAAATATGTATACTATTATATATATATATATATATATATATATATATATAATGATAATATTAATATAAGATAATGGAGAGCTTCTGAATATCCTTTCGTTTAGTAACTTCAATATTTAGTAAAATATATTTATGTATATTATTTTATAAGTTAATTATAATAATAGTTACTATTTATAATTGTATTATTATAGGTAGTATTATATCTTAATTTAATATTTAATCAATAGGAAGATATTATTTTTTACTCTACTGTGTTAGCTGTACAGATGTGTGGGAAGGATACGATAAGAATTACGATACACCGTGTGTAAGAGGGGAAGGTTTTTATTCTTTATATTAGATATAATATAATATTTATTCAATACATTATATATATATATATATATATATATATATATATATTCTGAGCATTCTGATTGTACATCTGAAATCATTTATTGGATATTAAAAAATGATCTCCTTGTAAATAGATAGATAGATAGATAGATATATTTTATTGTTTAAAACAAACAAAATGACATAAAACAATAATTATTGTATAATAATAATAAAAAACAAATAACGAATATTAACGAATATATATATATAATGATTTATAAATGCCATGTTACATATGGTTAAGATATAAAATTAACAAATGATACAATACAAAAATAATAATAAACAGGGGAATTATTCAGAGGCAAGCACTTAATCACCATATCAACTTTAGGGAAAGGAGTCCTCAATCCCTGTGCCTTGGGGGTACAAACTTGACCCAAGAGTTTGTCCACTGACACCCGTAATACACGATAAATAATGATAAAGAGAATGCAACCGAATAAATTAACTCCATAAAACTAAAAATAAAATAAAATAGTAATTGAATAATAAAAATTAATAAAATAAAATAAAATTTAAATATTAATACAATTAATTATCAAGCCTTGTAATAAATTAATTGACCGAAGTTGCTGAAAACGTATAAGTAGATAGCAAATTCCAAGGAGTTGAAATACGATTACTAAAATAATTCAGAGTAACATTAGTCTTGCATTTGTCTTTTCGACTTTAATGGAAGGACCTCGACTTCTTGATGAATACGTTTCAAGTAGACCCGAGCAATCAACATAAACTAGACTATTTATAATTGTATAGGCATGAATCAGATCAGCACGTAACCTGCGTTGAGATAATAAAGTTAAGTTTAAAAATAATAACCTATTTTCATAATTTATATATGGTATACCACATCTATAGAAAAGCCTTTTAGTGAATGTCCTTTGGACTTTTTCAACTAGGTAACAATAGTCATTAATAATAAAGCATCTAAATATAATATTCAGAATATTAAAAGCTTTACTACACATTTGATTTATATGAGTGTCAAATGTCAGTTTAATGTTAACAATTATTCCAAGATATTTAAACTCTATTAGACTATTTAATTGAATATTATTTATAGTATACGAATGTGTATTGATATTCCCAAATGTCATAATTGAAAATTGTTGAATGGCAAGTTCAAGGTCCCATTTACACATCCAGGATGATAGTTCAAATAGCCCGGAGTGTAGAACCTTCCGATCATCTATAGATTTATAGATAATTGATATTTTAGCATCATCTGCAAAAATTAAGGTGATTATTTGTGGTTTAATAATTGTAGGTAGATCATTTATATAAATCAGAAAGAGGAGAGGACCTATCACAGAACCCTGTGGTACTCCTGAAGTTACATTAGTAAAACCACTATATTGATCATTAACCTTAACTCTTTGTAACCTATTTTTGAGATATGATTCAAACCAGGAATACACAATCCCACATATACCAAGATTATATATCTTATGTAATAATTTAGTATGTGATACCTTGTCAAATGCTTTTGCCATATCAATATAAGCAACATCAGCGAACATATGACTATTCACTGACCTCATAATGTTCCTATAGAATTCAATTAGTTGTAATTGGGTAGATTTCCCCGAAAGAAAATATATCAAAAACCGAACTTCTGAATATATTTAAGGTACTTGTAATCTTTCCTACTCTATTAATTGATGGTAACATAATTCAGCCTTCTGAATCGGTGCGTAATATCGGTGTGTTAATGGACTATATCGTATAGTGCTCATATCAATGCGATTACAAAATCTGCTAAATTCTATTTGAGCAA
Organism: Osedax fenrisi; assembly: GCA_964019155.1. NCBI lineage: Eukaryota > Metazoa > Annelida > Polychaeta > Sabellida > Siboglinidae > Osedax > Osedax fenrisi. The sequence goes on from OZ025243.1 coordinate 87,716,842, forward strand.
AAATTCGCCATATTAGAAACTATTGCTCTCCTAATATCACTAAGCGCCTCGTAAATGCTCTAGTGCTTTCTAGTTTAAATTACTGTTGTTTTCTTTTTGTATGGTATTAAGAACACAGAAGCTAAAAAAGTTGACAGTATTATTCGATCATCTGTCAGATTAATACATAGGCTTAAGCGATGCGAGCACTCTTTAACTGACATTCACTAACATAATATGAAATGGTTACCGTTTAAAAAACGGTGTGAATTTAGATTACTATGCTCAATGCATAAAACGTTAATTCTAGGCAGACCTGGATATCTACGTGGCTTGCTTGTTCGTCGTCAGATTCATCAGCATCTGCGTTCTTCTGATGCTATTCTACTCGAGCTGCCAAATTGATGCAATGTAATGCAGTATCGTTCTTTCTCTAGAATTGCGCCAATCAGATAGAATATACTGCCGTACTACTTAAATAAATTGAAGTCACCGCGTACTTTTGCGTATTGTCTCAAATACTATATAAATTAACATACCCAGTAAACCAAACTGTTAATATAATATGCTGAACATATGTAATTGTTAACATGTATAACATATTCATTTGGCTACATTTTTTGG
>OZ025243.1:87722444-87797444 GCA_964019155.1 Osedax fenrisi
GGTCAAATTGTCACTATCTAAATATGATTATAAATCAGCTAAATTCATTATATGGTATAGAGTATTTCATACATAATTGTGCATATTAGAACGTTCACTGGCATATCAGACTATGGTCTCCATATATATCAAGTAATTATATGTTGCAAGCTGGACATGTACGAGTAAGGTAGGCTCAACATATGTCTAAGTAGTACTCTAAATTCAGTGGAATTAAAAGCCCCATTGAGGGATTTTGGACGGCAAGTAACCATGTACCTGCATGATCTCACGATAGCAAAGTAGTCTAGCTTTATTTCGAGTAGTGTAGCGGTTAATTAGGTTACCTTTACTTTTAAAATAAATAGGATTACATTTATTCTATATACAGAATTGGCTTATAGTAATAGCCATTCATCTAGCATTTACTTAGCATTTAAACAACCAAAAGATGCAATCTTAGAAATTGAATCGTTCAAAATACTATATATGTCTAATGAAATTGATACATTTTAAATAAAATGTATTTCTTGGCTTACATAATATGGATACGCTGCTGGAGCTATGTTACATGAGGAAATAATGCCTAGACCACCTTCATGGATAGGAGCAGAGTAGCCTAACACCGCGAGTCTTCATCCAAGCTAGATTGGCAAATTTCTTCAAGCGATTTTCTTAAAGAGTTATAATATTTATTAACAGAGTTATATATGGATTTAGTAGGAGAAGTTCTAAGAGCATAGGTAATTTTACAAATACCTGTGCATGAACGAATGAGGGCTAGTTCACACTGTCTATTATCCATTTGTAAAATTACCCGTTGCAATTTAATACAATCATTAACTTTAAAATCCATGTGATTATTTATATTTTTGGAAGTATCAATTGATGAACCGAATAAATCAATTCCTTCTAATCAATTCCATATATCTTATTAATTAAATCAGGAAATATATCCCACGAGATGTCATCGAAATTTTAAAATGTAAATTTAACTTTAAATTTGTCAACCAAATTTTACATTTGCTAGTGTTAATTTCAAGACCTAACTCTGAAGAAACTTGTAGAATAGTATCCATCGTTAATTTTAATTCATTTATATTTCATACTATAATGGCATCATCTAAATAAAATAATGATAGGTTCAAATTAGGAAATTTGGTAATAATTATATTAGTAAGTATTTTTAAATCTAATGAAAATAGTAATGGGTTATATTTAATAATAGGTCCACAATTATATATATATATATTATAAATAATAAATAATACTTTGAAAATTCATTTTTTGAAATTATTTATATTAACATTTAATACATAGTATTATAATAAGTAATACGTGACCATATGTGATAATATATATTTGCTAAATATACCATATACTATATATGCTATTATACTCTTATACTCTTTATGTATGAGTTAACGTGCATATTTATCTTTACATAGTATTATAAACACGCATAACTAATATGTATAGTATTATGTTGTTATATAATATATTGTATTATATTAGAATTTTAGAAAATTATAATATTATATTACTATATAATTATTTACAATATAGGAGAACCTAAAAGGATTTTAGGAAATCACTGTAGTGGCGTGTGTTTTACTGTAGTGTATTATGATCTTATTGGAGTGGTTAGTTTATTTTTATGTTTATAATTATATAAAGAAAGCTTTAAATTTAATTCAATATTTTTAAATATATTTAATCTAATTTATTAAGTTTACATTCATTTAATTGTAATTTATTAAAATATAAATGTCGACAAATAAGAAGAGTATAAAATACATTAAATTTAAATTATATTTATATATATATATATATATATATGATTAAATATTGTTTAATATAATTTTATTAAGAGAAATATATATTAATTATTAAATATTTACATAAATAATTTCATTACACTTTTGATAATAAATGAAATGTTTAAATATTTTTCAATTATATTTATTAGCTATCGGTACAGTTTAAAATACCGTATACACACACATATATATAATTATCAGGTTGAGTTTGCTCGGCTATTCATAATATGTTTTTCTCCACTCTTCTCGATTATCCATCGCGTTCGGAATCTCGATTGGTCTTCAGAGGGATATTTTCGTGTTCTACCTTTACCAGGCGTTCCATGATTAAGATGCCAGGGTATAACCTCTGCTACAATATAATCTTTCGCTCACCAAGTGTAGCAGCTGAAACATTCTCTTTGGCGTCGTATTATTGAATTTAACCTCGGAGTAATTCCATATAGATCCTTTATTGTCGAAAGATCTTTCTAAGACTTTTTCAAAGCTACTCTTGGCATTCTGGTATAATTTCCATCTAAGATTTTTTTTAATATTTTGTAAGTGTCAAAGTTATTGATCCGTTACTAATACAGATTATACGGTATCTCTAAAAACATTCTTTTAGATTATTAGGTAGGTTTGATTTCTAAATTGTGTTCATTGCATTCTGCCCAGTTATTTTCGAGTAGGAATTTGACATATTTTTTCGGTATAAGAGACGTAGCTGCATATCATCAGATTATTCTACGTTTGTGATCTTTATAGCTTTGTGATGTTTGGTCTTTTTCTGTATAAGTATAAAACCTAGATCATATGTCTGGTTCAGTGATTTTCTCTCTATATAATCAAGACAGAAATACAAAGGGAAGTTGCTAGTATGTCACCTTGTAGGACACCTACAGTAATTTCGAAACATTATGTGGTACCATCGGTGATCGTACCTTTGATCGAGTATTACTGTATGCTATACTAGTGGTATTTATTGTTACTTCGGGTATACTGTATGCTATGAGATCTCCTTCATATTTCCTCTATGTTTGCTATCGAAAGCCTTTGACTAATCGATAAATATAATTGTAGAGGAATCTTTTTACATATGTTTCTTCAATTATTCTCCTTATTATTAGTATTTCTCAAGTGGTTGAGCAGATAGTTCTGAAAACACGTTTGATTTGTATTAAGCAAGGGTTTGATAAGATATATAATTCTGAATAAGAGCATAATGTTATAAATGTTGGATGAAGTACATGTCAAAGTGATGACGCAATAATCCTTTGTTAGACTTAGCTTTCTTTTCTTTTCAACCTTCTTTTTAACTATTGAATGCTCTTTTGTATCAGAATCATCATGCGCTTATGCGATAATCGGGTGTTCTTGTATGCAAATGATATCGTGGAAAGTTTTTCAGATAATTCTATCAGTTCTGATATTGTACCTACATTGTTTAGTGTTTGCACATTAAAAGTACCGACTAGTAGGGATTTATTTCCTTTCAACAGTTTTATTGTTTTTGATGCATATCTGATTTTTCGACTATAACCTGGGTCGGTTTTGTAGGACGCACTTATTATTTTGCACGACGAGAGATGCTGGATGAGTTTGTAGAATTGTGTGATATGTTTAATTTCGGTAGCTAAATAAATTGTGCTATCGTTATTACATACACATTTGCGTAACCCTGCTCGGTTGGCTAAACTGATACCATGACTTGTCAAGTGTCAACCAAGTGTATATATATATATATATATTTACAAATCAATATGTATAATACATGCATCCAATGTAACTCTATAATTACATGTACAAACTTTGTCACTTGTTCATGTAACTCAGCTATACATTTTAAATGACTCAATGCATATAATAGCTTGCCTTACAATTGGATAACAAGCAGTGCCGTATTTAAACATATTGTAAGTGTATTAAAATATCCTTTATTTAAATTTTCGTGCAAAATTTGCCTCAAAAAACCCTCCCTCATTCCTTCACCCACTATCCCTCTACTTTCCACTAGCATGGCTGCTCTACTCAACAATATTCCCTTCCTCATTAAAGATATATCTACCCGCCTTGACCACCATGACCTAACACTACTTAATATATTCTCACAATTGTCAAACAACAAATCAAACTACAAGAATTCAAATTCATATTACTCCTCCTACTTCCTCAATACCCCTCTCTACCCCTCCTGTCAAATGTACCTTCAATAACTATAATAAATCATTTGAACTTCACCATTTTACCAACTCTAAGATAGACTGGAATAATAACCCAATTTATATATCGAATGATACATACAATACATGGTCTTTTAACCTTTTAACCTATCCCATAGCATTTGGATGCCGTAGGGGCGCCGTTGAATTCCATATAACTTTTCTCCATCCTTCTCTGCTCATCGTCGCTCTCATTGCTTTTACAATATCCATGCCAGTCCACTCGACAACATTGTCTTGCCATTGTAACTTCGGTCGTCCTCTTCTTCTTATACCGTCAACAGTTCCTTACAGAATTGTTTTTGATATTGTGTCAGACCTAATAACGTGACCGAACCATTTGAGTTTCTTTTCAATAACCTTTGCTAATAGTTCTGAGTGTGGGCCGATTTGACATGTTACCCGTCTTCTAACTTCCACGTTCGTGACTCTATCTTTATAGTTAATATTTAGTAATCTCCGAAGGCATCTCTAGAGCACGTATTCGTTTTTGCAGATCTTTACTTAGTGTCCAAGTTTCGCATTCATATAAGAATATTGAATTCACAAGAGATTGCATTAATTGAATTTTGGCTTTAAGATGTAGCGAAGTGTCATACCATATTACATTTAAATTTGATAAGGCTGCGATTGTTTGACCAATTCTAGATAGAATTTCAGCTTTAAAACCTTTGTCATCAATAATCGCTCCTAGATATTTAAATGAATCAACTACTTTTAATGGTGTGTTATTTATACTAATATTAGATGTAAATCTACCTTCAGAATTCGTCATTAATTGCATTTTTGTACCATTTATTTCCATACCATAAGAACGTGAAGTATTATCGATTAGTGTTATCAAATTATGTAATTCTTTTTCCGATCCGGCTAAGGCATCAATATCATCCGCGAATCTTAGGTTAGTTATAATCTTTCCACCAATATTTACTGTTCCATCATGTTTATCTAGAGCGTCATTCATAATTTGTTCAAGCATTATATTGAATAGCGTCGGCGAAAGTAAACATCCTTGTCTCACTCCTGTTGTTATCCGGAACCATTCTCCAACTTTTCCATCAATATATACAGCACTTTCTGTCTTACTATATAGGTTTTCTATAGTTTCAATTAATTTTAAGTTGATATTGAATCTTTTCATTGTAGACCATAATGCACTATGCCAAACACGATCGAATGGTCATGGTCTACATGGTCTACATGGTCATGGTCTACATGGTCTACATCCTACAATACATATAAATAAAATATTAAATCACTGAATTCAACAATCAGTGTTTCGCGGTCATCAAACCAATCTGCACAATGACCTTCAACCACTCGACTTAATTATCTTAACACGATCTCAATTCCTAGCACCTCAATAGACTTCTCAGTATCAATTCCAACATTTATTCACAACTAATTCTAAGAAACTTTTCTCCATTTCTAACCAGCTACTTGTTAGAATATCACAATGTGTTCTAACAAATGAACTCATAACAACAATATAATAGATATATTTTACCAATATTTCAACACTAAAGTCATGAACATAATCAAATCACTCCCTACACTACTCAATGAACCATAAAATCTACATCTATATTCCCTTTCCTCCTTCACATAACATCAACTACTACGATTTAAAAACTCCTCACTGTAGTAAATACAACTAGATCCAATTTCTCATTCTTTATTAAATAATTAACACATTTATCTAGCATCTTATTACCAAGAAATAATAGAAACTCGCTTATCTTAGGCATTTTTCAAATCTATATGAAAACAGCATATGTTACACTCATCATTAAAAAACATAACCTTGACAAATCAATCCTCTCCAACTAACGACCAATCTCCAACTTATCAACGCTCTCCAAAACCATAGAACGAGTTGTTGCTCGTCAATTAAATTCTTATCTCCATGAAAATCTTATATTAAACCCATATCAGAGTGCCTATACCACGCACAAAAGTACTGAAACTACAATGATAAATATCTTTAATCACATTCACCTATCTGCTGCATCACCACATGGTTCAGTGGACATTCTCCTTGATTTATCAGCTGCCTTCGACATCTTTGACCATAATATCCTTATAAATCGACTAACTTCTATCGGAATCTCTGGTACCGTATTCGTTTGGTTCATCTCATACATAACTAATCGTTTTTACCAAATTATAAATTCACTAATCTATAAACCTCGTAAAGTTACTCATGGAGTTCTCAAGGATCTGTCCTTGGTCTACTCCTGTTCAATATCTACTTACTTCCATTATTTAAAATTATTGACAAATACCCCATTATAGACTATCACTCGTATCCTGATGATATACAGTTACACTGTAGATTGATAGACCCTAACAATGACATAAATATAATTAATAACTGTATTACTGATATACATAACTGGCTCACCAACAACTCCTTATCACTAAAATGTCTTAAAACTGAATCACTGCATATTAAAACATCTACCACTATATTCCTTCCACCACAAATTACCATTACAAATCTGAGTATTTCTTATGCTAATAAAATAAAAAATCTTGGTATATTAATAGACCCAATACTACAATTTCACATTCAGACTAAATCACTATCACAGTTAATTAACCACATACTACACAACTTACGAATAATACGACCCTTCATTAATTTTAATACTGCAAAACTTCTCGCTACATCCCTCATTCTTCCCGGCCTTGATTAATTTAATTCCTGTCTCAATGCCTCCTCACAATCTATAATACCTAAACTCCAACGCCTTCAAAACTCAGCCATCAGATTTATATTCAACATAGCTAAATATTCCAGACAACATATATCCCCTTTAAGAACCAAATTACATTGGCTACCAATAAAATCCTGTATAATTTACAAAATTGCACTCACCACACATTTAGCTACACATCATAACACACCAGACTATCTCGCCAACTTAATAACTCCTAACACAACTATTTACGAACAAATACACATAAATAAATTATAATTAAAAACTACAGTTCTATTACATTTAACATCTGCCCAAATTAAATTCTTTTCCATTCATTCTCCAAAAATCTGGAATAATCTCCCTCACCATATATATCCGATCAATTGACTCAACTGTAAAATTCAAGTCAAAGCTCAAAACATACCTTTTATACATTGAAAGCACGTCCGAAAACTTCAATAAAGAAGTTGATGGAAGTGCCTTAACCAATTAGGTAACAGGTAACATGTAACCTGGATTTTATCCGGCACAGCTTTTTGGTTATTCGCAGCTACTTATTATATCTAATGGACTTTCCCTTATCCGTAACCTGGCGAACCGGTGGATTAGAGTTATCAGCACCATATAAATTCATCACGTTTGGCTTCGGATAGAGATGAAGAAATTTATACCTAAGATCCTGAGGAAACTGAGCTCTCCACAAAATAAACTGTATATATATATTATAGTATGACTAAATAGTAGTGATTTATATAATCTCACGTATTTTATACTTATACAGAAGAGATTCGAAAGAGGATGCTATGGGAATTATTTAAAAAATCCAATCGAAATATTAAATCAGATGAAACAACAAATGCAATACACTTTCATGAATTCATCAGGATTTTCTTATCCTAATGGACATGGTTATTATAATAATAATACTATAACTATTTATTGTCTAAATGAAAACGTTAAACGTGTATAGGCGTCATTAAGACAATTAATTTAAATATTTATTTATTTATTTATTTATATGCGTTTTACGTTTAAGAAAACGGCTCGACGGATTTACAAAAGTTAAATTGCTACTAATTATCTACGAAAATAGTATTATGGTTGTTCGGATGAATTTTTATATAAAACTCTACACCGATCATAATTACGTAAAAATGTCCTTTATCGACCTATTTCCCTCTATAGAAAAAATTAAATATCAGCAATTCAGAATTAGGAATATCTATAATTAATAAATAATATATATATACAAACAATCAAAAACATAGCAACGCCGCATCAGGTGCGGTTTGGGTTTATGTTTTCGATATTTTTTAAAACTTTTTTTGTAATATTCGTAATATTTGGTGTTTTTTTTAATGTATTTTTTGTAATATTTTCTACTAATTTTTTAAATATTAAAATATTTGTCTACATTTGTTTGTATGTCAGCTAACATTTATTTTTGTTATGTTTTCAGCAATGAAGTATCAGGAATAGCTATAAATAATAAATAATATATAAGAAAATAATCAAAACCGAGCAACGCCGGGTATGGTTTTGTTTGGTTTTCGGCATCATTTTAAGTCATATATTATAATATTGGAAATATTTGTTGTATTTTTTCCACTCATTTTTGAAATATTTTAAACGAATATTTGTCTAAATTTGTTTGTATTTTAACATACATGTTGTATAGAAAAGTATAATCAGGAATTGTTATTATTAATACATAATAAATAGGCAAACAATCAAAATCTAGCAACGCCAGGTAGAGAGTATAGAGTTGCACGTCAATTAGAATAATTCAAATTAAAAAACAAGTCACATGACCTAGTATGACCTATATGACCTTATTTTTAAAATAACAAAAATATATTTGAAATATTTCAATAAATCTATTTTATTTATTAAATAATATTAATTAGATTATTTTACAAATATCAGTAATTAACATCATTAAACCACATATATTTTGTATAAAACAAACTACGGAGATAAATAACGATTATTAGTATATATAATTCACTATAAAAACGTATTTTTCATATAATAATTACTATTTACAAAATAATTTTTAAACTTTAAATGTAATTATTACGTTATTTAATTATTGTCTAGTTAATTGTAGTGCAATTCAATATACACATATACTCCTATGTATATAATATATGCATACATATCTAATGGATGAAGTACCTAGATCACCATTTTTTATAGACACGAATAGTAATATATTGCTTGAAATTAAATAATAATCCACATCTAATATTTTATTAACACGTTCAATTTGAAAAAACTAAAATATGAATCTACTATTGAATTTAATAAGTTTTCTATTGGTAAAATGTATTACAAATACATTAATTTAAAAAAAATTATCATTAAACTAACAAATAACATTGGATATAGTAAGAATTTGTAAATATTAGTTATACAAAAAAATTTAAGATTAGATATGCATAATTAGGAATAGTTATAAATAATAATAGGTAAACAATTAATAAAAAACCGAGCAACGCCGGGTCGGGTACGGCTAGTTATATATATATATATATATATATATACTAAAAATACAAAAAATGGTAAAAATACAAAAAATAATTTAAAATATTACAAAATATATTTTAAAAGTTAACAAATATTTTTTTAAATATAAAAAATATTTCAATATATTAGTAGCCAGACCCGGCGTTCAGGGCGATCATAGAATATTTAAAATTAACAGATTAACATTGGACTATGTTTTTCTTAATAAATATACCCTTAAAATGAAGCGCACACACTTTTTTTTAATAATCTAAGGTCTCACGACAGCCTTGTGAAGTTTAACATGAAGTTAGATAACAATTTTTCTATATATATAGAAAAATATATATAAAATAAATTATAAAAAAATAAGTATTTTAAACCTTAGTAATGAATAATTTGTTATCAAATGTTAACACACTATTTATTTTACAATAATGGAATAGAAAATATAAAAAATAGAATTTAAAAAAATGTCCTGGACATTTCTTGGAAAGTTAATCTGTAAAAAATCATAAAAAATGACTAAAAAAAAGATTGACAGTATGTCGTGTCGTAAAAAAAATGACTCAAAAAAAAATTGAAGTATATATATATTCTTAGAATTTCAATAGCTATAATACAATATGTCCAAACAAAAATTCTCTATAATCACCCTTACCCGACGTTGCTAGATTTTGATTTTTTGCCTATTTATAATTTATTAATTATATAAATTCATGATTCTACATTTCTATACAATAACATACATTTATGCTAAAATACAAACAATTTTAGACAAATATTTGTTTAAAATATTTCAAAAATGATGTAAAAAGGAATTTTTTTTTTTAATATTTCAAATAATATTTTAAAAATTACAACAAATATTTCCAATATTATAAAATATGACTTAAAATGATGCTGAAAACTAAACCAAAACCATCCCGTACGCGAGTGTAGGGTTGAACGTCAATTAGATTAATTTAAATTAAAAACAAGTCACATGGTACATCACGTGACCTAGAATGACCTATATGACTTGATAAAATAACAAAAATATATTTTAAATATTTCAATAAATTTATTTTATTTATTAAATAATATTAATTAGATTATTTCACAAATGTCAGTAATTAACATCATCAAACCACTTATATTTTTTATAAAAAAATGGATTACGGAGATACAAACCATTACTTGTATGTATAATTCACTATAAAAACGTATTTTTCATATAATAATGACTATTTCTAAAATAATGTCGTAACTTTAAATGTAATTATTACATTATTACATGAATGTCTAGTTAATTATAATGCAATACAATATACTTGTATACTCCTATGTATATACTATATGCATATATATATATAATGGATGAAGTCCCTAAATCATAATCTTTTATAGAAACGAATAATAATATAGCGCTTGAAATTAAATAATAATCCACATCTAATATTTTATTAACGCGTTTTAGTTGCACGTTTTTGATCATAACTGTAATAAATATCAATTTGAAAAAATTAAAATATGAAGTCTATTATAGAATCTAATAAGTTTTCTATTGGTAAAATGTATTATAAATACATTAATTTAAAATAGCACATTATCATATCTATATAGATATGATACATGGTAATCAATCCTAAAATCAAATAAAGTTAATTATTTATGATATTTATATGTAGGTTTTCATCTTAATTTTAATATTATTATATTCACTATAAATCTTATTAAATTCTACAATACAGGTCATATTTTCTTTTTTATAGATACCCTTAACAAATAAAAAGTTATGGTCACATATGTACAACAAAAAATAATTATGTATAGATATTATAATATTATAATATAATATTAAATTGATATTATGTATGTTTATATTTAGTTATAATACTTATTTTTCAATGTATATTTTATAACATTAATAGTATATGATAGTTCATGATATATATATATTATTATTAATTTAAATAAATATATATGTTAATAATATCATATATTATTACATTAAAAGTATATTTTCTTCATACATATTAATTTAAATATATATATGTAAATATATATGTTAATAATATCATATATATATATTATTTGAACATTGCAAATTATAAAATTATTACTATTGATGATGTGTTTTAATTAAATACATTATATATATATATATATATATACATATTATAAGGAAAGGGCTAATTGATGACGATGAACTACATTTTTTCTCTACCCTTTAACTTACGTAATAAAATACAACTTTAAAACACATTCTACTTTTACGAAATATACATTTCATTAAATTATTATATTCAAGTACACATTGCAAAAGTAAAAAAGTAAACATGTGTAGTTTTCGTCATCAATTCGCCCTTCCCATCGAAATTATTTGTAATCGTAATTATTTCTATTCGAATTATATATTATTATATATATTTAATTTCTTTATTTATTATTTGTATCTTTATGTGATATATATATAGTCTAACATTCAATACTATATTAAAAATATATTACAAATATTATAAAAAAATATATTACAAATATGACATACTATACAAAATCTCATTCGCATACCTAAATATATCATATAGTATATGATATATTGGTTAAACTGTATATAATCTATATAATGTATATTATATTATTGAATGTATATTATAATATTTAATATAGTATTGTAATAATTTAAATAATAAACAGTAATCGACATGTATTTGCGATTATGCCTATAGGCATGCGAACGAGATTTTGTATATATATTATAGTATGTAATATTTGTAATATATTTTTAATATAGTATGTAATGTTAGAATAATATATATCACATAAAGATACAAATAGTGAATAAATATATTATATTTATATAATAATATATATTTCGAATAGAAATAATTACAATTACAAATAATTTCGATGGGAAGGGCGAATTGATGATGAGAAAATACAAATTTTTACTTTTTTACTTTTTTACTTTTGCAATAAGTACTTTAATAGAATAATTTAATGAAATTTATATTTCGTAAAAGTAGAATGTGTTTTAAAGTTGTATTTTATTACGTAAGTTAAAGTGTAGAGAAAAATGTAGTTCATCGTCATCAATTCGCCCTTCCCTTAGAATATGTATATATATATATATATATATATATATATATATAATGTATTTATTTATTTGTATTTATTTCAAATAATATATATATATATGATATTATTAACATATATATTTAATTAAATTAATAATAATATATGTATGAAGACAAAATACTTTTAATGTAATATTATATAATATTATTAACATATATATTTAATTAAATTAATAATAATATATATAAATATCATGAAAATATACTATTAATGTTATAAAATATACATCGAAAAATAAGTATTATAAATATAAACATATATAATATATATTTTGTTGTACATATGTGACCATAACTTTTTATTTGTTAAGGTTATATATAAAAACGAAAATATGACTTGTATTGTAGAATTTAATAAGCTTTATAGTGAATATAATAATATTAATATTAGGATGAAAACCTACATATAAATATCATAAATAATTAACTTTATTCGATTTTATGTTTTATTACCAATATATCATATCTATATAGATATGATAATGTGTTTTTTTAAATTAATGTATTTATAATACATTTTACCAATAGAAAACTTATTAAATTCTATAATAAACTTCATATTTTAGTTTTTTAAATTGATATTTAAATAGTTATGATCAAAAACGTGCAACTAAAACACGTTAATAAAATATTAGATATGGATTATGATTTAATTTCAAGCGCTATATTACTATTCGTGTCTATAAAAGTTTATGATTTAGGGACTTCATCCATTAGATATATATGCATATATTATATACATAGGAGTATACAAGTATATTGTATTGAACTATAATTAACTAGACAATCATTAAATAACGTAATAATTTAAAGTTACGACATTATTTTGGAAATGTATCTCCTTAATCCATTTGTTCATAAAAACATAAGTGGTTTAATGATGTTAATTACTGACATTTGTGAAATAATCTAATTAATATTATTTAATAAATGAAATAAATTTATTGAAATATTTAAAATATATTTTTGTTATTTTAAAAATTAGGTCATATATGTCATGCTAGGTCATGTGACTTGTTTTTTAATTTGAATTAATCGAATTGACGTGCAACCCTACACTCGCTACCCGTACACGTTTCTAGGTTTTGATTATTGTCCAATCTATTATTTATTACTTATAGCTATTCCTGATAATGCATTGCTATATATAAATATATGCAATATATAATTGCTATTTATAAAATAAAATAAATGTTAGCTGACATACAAACAAATGTTGGAAAATATTTTAATATTTAAAAAATTAGTAGACAAATATTTCAAAAAATATATTAAAAAAGACACCAAATATTTCAAATATTACAAAATATGTTTTAAAAAAATGTCGAAAACCTAAACCCAAACCGCACCCGACCCGGTTTTGCTATGTTTTTTATTGTTTGTATATCTATTATTTATTAATTATATCTAATTCTAATTCTGCATTGCTATATATACAATAAAATAAATGTTAACTGATATACAAACAAATGTAGAAAATGTTAATATTTAAGAAATTAGTGGAAAAATATAAAATAATAAAAACAAAAAATATTTCAAATATTACAAAATATGTTTTAAAAAATTGTCGAAAACTCAAACCCAAACCCAAACCATACCGACATTTATCGGTTTTTGATTGTTTGCCTATTTATTATTTATTAATTAGAGCTATTCCTGATTCTAAATTTATAGTATACAATTGTAAAAATGTAAAAATATAAAAAATGTAAAAATAGTATATACAATTAACATTGTATATTAATTATATAAATAAAGTTTAACTAAAATACAAACTAATGTAATATTTTTTTTAATATTTAAAAAATTAGTGATCACTCGAACAAATATTTTAAACAATATATTACAAAATACAACAAATATTAAATATTTTCATAATTAAATAGTATTTATAATATATACAATTAAATAAAGTTTATCTAAAATACAAACAAAAGTAGACACATATTTTTTTTTAATATTAAAAAATTAGTGACAACATATTTCAAAAAATACAACAATATTTAAAATATTCCAAAATATGTTGAAAACCTAAACCCAAACCGCCCCAAACCGGCGTTGATAGGTTTTTTATTAGTTTTCCTATCTATTATTTATTAATTATGGCTATTCATGATTCTGCCTTATATAATTCATATAATAACATAAATTTGTGCTAAAATTCAAACAAATTTAAACAAATATTTTTAATATCTCAAAAATTAGTGGAAAAAATATTTCAAAAAAAAAAAAAAAAATGTTTAAAAACATACAACACATATTTCCAATATTACAAAATATTACTTCATAAATTTCGAAAACCCAATCCGCACCCTACGTTGATCGATTTGTGATTGTTTGCTTATATATTATTTATTAATTATAGCTATTCCTGATTCTGTTTTCCTAGTATACAACAAATATTTCCAAATATTACAAAATATATTTTTTTTATAAATGTTCTAAAAATATTTTAAAAAGTATAATATTTATATAATTATTATATTATTATAAAATTTTAATTATATCTTAAAATAATAATATTTCAATGATTAGTTGAAAAATATAAAAAAATATTTCAAATAATATTTTTTTAAAATACAAATAATATAATTAATATTACAAAATATATTTTAAAAAAATTTCAAAAAAATGTCTACAAAATATCCAAAAAATATATCAAAAAATATTTCAAAAATTTCATAAATATTTCAAAAAATTTCAAAAAAATACTTCGAAAAAATGTAAAAATACTCTTTCAAAAAAGCGACGCCGAAGATTTTAGATGACAAAAAATCATTTTAATGGCAACAAATTAATTTTTTAAGTTTTTCTTGGGTACGCGATTCAAAATTCAAATTCAAAAAATGTTCCGGAGAAAGACCATAATGTTGATAATTTATTAAGATCGAGTATAACAGATTTTCGCGACGTACCCTGGTTATCGGGTTACCTCACATAAATAATAAATAGTCAAACAATCAAAAACTGATAAATGTCGGGTCGGGTAATATTTGGGTTTGGGTTTAGGTTTGAGTTTTCAACATATTTTGTAATATTTTAAATATTTGTTGTATTTTTTAGTAATTATATATGTTAGCATAATCAGGAATAGCTATAATTGATAAAAATAAATAGGCAAACAATCAAAAAAATTAGCAACGCCGGATCGGGTATGGATACTAATCATTAAGTTCAATATTTATAATATATTTACATATTATTAACATAAATCAATTATTATATATATTTATTAACATTCATTTATATTTAATATAGAAGCGAACTTATGGAATTTTTGTTTTAAAATGGAAAGTTATAGAAGTTGTAATTCGAATAATCAAATTTTAAATTTAAAACGTACCATTTGTAATTATAGATAACATAATTTATTTATCAAATATAATATATACGTATATATATATATATATATATATATATATATACATTATATTTATTAATATACATTGTATTATATGATATGATATTATACTAAATATTAAAATTTATAAATAAAAATGAAATATAATAATATTTTATATAAACAATTTAGACCGAGTTACAAACTTATTGAAGTATTCTGAATATAAACATAATAATCACAAATTTTATAATGACGATGTGATTTATAAAACGAGTAATGATTGGTTTATTTATATATTTTATACAAATTATATATATACATTAATCCATATTAAATTATTACTTATTATCTTCAATATAGTATATATATATATATATATATATATATATATATATATATATATATATATATATATATATATATATATATATATATATATATATATATATATATAATACATATATTGTTATATTTGATTCTTATTATTTTAATCACCATAACTTTATTATTTCTCAATTAAATATATCCAAATTGTATGTATAAGTATAGGTATATACATATAACAGCTATTTAAAAATTTAATTTAGTTTGTTAAACTCTGAGATAACAGGGGTGTGGATATTACAGGCACTGCCTCGAATACCGATACCTTTACACATAATATCGACACCTTAAATATATCAATATTTAGATATACCATATATTATTTAATATCCACTATCCAATTAAATTAAATGCGCGTTACTTTTAGTTTAGTACTTTTAGTTTTATATAGTTTTTGAAAGACTATTTAATTCCGAGTAGAATCTACTACTTAGTATATGTGTATATTATTAGGTATGTCTATTAATTTATGAATATTACCATAACGCACGTCGTGCGTCGCACGTTAAGGGCGATCATAGAAAATTGAAAATTAATAGATTAACATTGGACTATGTTTTTATTAATACATATACCATTAAAATGAAGCACACACATTTACATTTTTTTTTAATCTAAGGTCACACGACAGCCTCGTGAAGTATAACATTTAGTTTGATACAAATGTTGCATTATAAAAAATAAATTATAAAAAAATAAGTATTTGAAACCTTTGTAATGCATAATTTGTTATCAAATTTTAACACACTATTTATTTTATAATTATGGAATAGAAAATATAAAAAATAAAATTTAAAAAAAAATTGTACATTTAAACAATCGTAAAAAATGACTAAAAAAAAGATTGACAGTATGTTGTGTCGTAAAAAATGACTCAAACAAAAATTGAAGTATATATATATATTCTTAGAATTTCAATAGCTATTTTAAATAGCTTTTTTTTCTATGATCACCCGTAACGCACGTTAATAGTGATTTTATTTTACAGATCATACTGCTTCATATTAGATTATATAGATATGATGATTATGATGATTGATACTATTTTATTAAACCATATTCGTATATGTACATTTTAGTTCATTTTTGGTGATGTGACGGAGGTTTTAAAAAAAAAATTTAAAAAAAAAATAAATCTCGAAATTTCGTTATTCCTATATTATATATATTTATAATTATTTGAATTCTGTACATTTTATTGTAATGGGTATATATATAATAATAGAATAAAATGGAATTTTTATATTATTTATTTATTTTATTACTTATTTATAATGTACACATTTGAAATCCTTTAGCTTTTACTATTATATAGAAATATCCCATTTGGCATTTACTCTCTTTAGAATATATTATATTTTACTTTTAATTACTTTTATTTATTTGTGTTAATATTTATTCCTCACTATCTATTTATTTATATGAATTTAATATAACTTATATAGTGATAATAGTGACATATTTAATTTCCTATAAATGCGTGTATATTTATGTGTTTATGCATATATGTATAAGTGTGTATATCTGTGTGTGTATGTATGTGTATGTTTATGTGTATTTATATATATATATATATACTATATTAGCGAAAATGTCTGTCTGTGTGTGTGTAAGTATTAGGATCTCGCGAACGCGATAAAGTGGGGATAAAGTGGGGCAGCGGGGTTCAAATAGATGATTTACTTTTTTGAATATGTATTCGCGCGATACCAATAATAGTTAAATAGTGTCATATTTTGATCGATTTAAGTAATCGAAAAATTTAAATTCGACGCAAATTTTTAATAACAAACATTATCGTGGAGAATTTTATCGTAAATAATTTCGTAAAAATGAGTTTCTTTAATTTAGAATACATTACGTAGATTTACGAAATCGTACTTCCGGTTTGTATATCTGAATACAAATTTTTAAATCGGAATTAATTTATCCGTATTATTGGGGTGAAATTCTAGAACGAGTAAAATAGAGTTACTATTAATTATTTCCTATCTACACCATGTACAAACAAATTATTAAACATCGGTGATACGATACGGTGATGTAAAAAATCAAAATCTACAATAATTATTCGATTTCAATAATTTTAACTTTATTAAATAGATAATTAAAATAGAATATAATTTTATAAATTGTGACTTTTTATTTTTAATATTCTTCGATCTATGGCCGAAATAGTGAAAAATACATGATTTTAGAGTAGACTATTTGACCGACTTCCGGTCATATTTTCGTATAAATTATAGATTCATCAGATTAGGAGTACGAAAATACATGAAATGAAATAAGAAAAATCATGAAAATAAAAAAAGATTTATAAAAAAATATTTGTTCTAAAATCTATTCTATAATTATATATGCAATACATACCCAGTGAGCATATACAAGCATATATATATGTGTATTTGTGTGTGTTTGGTCATTGATATTTTGAGTATTAGTTATTTTCATAGTTGTGGTTAGGTTGGGTTAAGTTTTAATTTTTGTAGGTTTTTTTAGCTGCATTACATCACCAAGTGAACAATATTTTCACTGTTGTGGTTAGATTGGATTAAGTTTTAATATTGGTGATTTTTTCAGCTGCATTACTTGCAGAGTGAGCATATACAAGTATATTTAGTTATATTGTTATTTTCACAGTTGTGGTTAGGTTGGATTAAGTTTTAATTTGTGTAGGTTTTTTTTAGCTGCATTACTTCCCGAGTTAGCCTATAAGAGCATATTTATTAATATTGTTATTTTCACAGTTGTGTTTAGGTTTGGTTAAGTTTTAATTTGTGTAGGTTTTTTTTAGCTGCATTACTTCTCGAGAGAGCCTATAAAAGTATATTGTCACGGTTGTGGTTAGGTTGGGATAAGTTTTAATTTGTGGAGGTTTTTTTTAGCTGCATTACTTCCCGAGTGAACCTATAAAAGTATATTTTCACTGTTGTGGATAGTTTGGGTTAAGTTTAATTTTGGTAGGTATTTTTTAGCTGTATTACTTCCAGAGTTTGCCTATAAAATTAGATTTTCACGGTTGTGGTTAGGTTGGGTTAAGTTTAAATTTGTGGAGGTTTTTTTTAGCTGCATTACTTCCCGAGTGAGCCTATAAAAGCATATTTATTTATATTGTTATTTTCACAGTTGATGTTAGATTGGGTTACGTTTTAATTTGTGTAGGGTTCTTTTAGCTACATTACTTCCCGAGTGAGCCTATAAAAACATTTTTATTTATATAGTTATTTTCACAGTTGTGGTTAGATTGGATTAAGTTTTAATATTGGTGGTTTTTGTTAGCTACATTTCTTCCCGAGTGAGCCTATAAAAGTATATTGATATATGTCTTTGTGTGGTCATTGATTTTAGAGTATTAGTAATTTTTCATAGTTGTGGTTAGGTTGGGTTAAGTTTTAATATTGGTAGTTTTTTTTAGCTGCATTACTTCCCGAGTTTAGCCTATAAAAGTATATTGATATATGTCTTTGTGTGGTCATTGAATTTAGATTATAAGTAATTTTTCACAGTTGTGGTTAAGTTGGGTTAAGTTTTAATATTGTTAGTTTTTTTAGCTGCATTACTTCCCGAGTGATCCCTATAAAGTCATATTTATTTATATTATTATTTTCACATTTTTGTTTATGTTGGGTTAAGTTTTAATTTGTGTAGGTCTTTTTTAGATGCATTACTTCCCGAGTGATCCCTATAAAGGCATATTTATTTATATTGTTATTTTCACATTTTTGTTTAGGTTGGGTTAAGTTTTAATTTGTGTAGGTTTTTTTAGCTGCATTACTTCCCGAGTGAGCCTTTAAAAGCATATTTATTTATATTGTTATTTTCACAGTTGTGGTTAGGTTGGGTTAAGTTTAAATTTTTGGAGGTTTTTTTTAACTGCATTACTTCTCGAGTGATCCTATAAAAGCATATTTATTTATATTGTTATTTTTACAGTTGTAGTTAGGTTGGGTTAAGTTTACAATTTTGAAGGTTTTTTTCAGCTGCATTACTTCCCGAGTGAGCCTATAAAAGCATATTGATATATTTGTTTGTGTGGTCATTGATATTTGGAGTATTAGTTATTTTCACAGTTGTGGTTAGGTTGGGTTAAGTTTTAATATTGGTAGGTTTTTTTTAGCTGCATTACTTCCCGAGTGAGCCTATAAAAGTATATTGTCACGGTTGTGGTTAGGTTGGGTTAAGTTTTAATATTGGTGGAGGTTTTTTTTAGCTGAATTACTTCCAGAGTGAGCCTATACAAGTATATTTTCACTATTGTGGTTAGATTGGGTTAAGTTTTAATTTTTGTAGGTTTTTTTTAGCTACATTACTTCCTGATTGAACCTATAAAAGCATATTTATTTATATTGTTATTTTCACAGTTGTGGTTAGGTTGGGTTAAGTTATAATTTGTGTAGGTTTTTTTAGCTGCATTACTTCCCGAGTGAGCCTATAAAAGCATATTGATATATTTGTTTGTGTGGTCATTGATATTTGGAGTATTAGTTATTTTCACAGTTGTGGTTAGGTTGGGTTAAGTTTTAATATTGGTAGGTTTTTTTTAGCTGCATTACTTCCCGAGTGAGCCTATAAAAGTATATTGTCACGGTTGTGGTTAGGTTGGGTTAAGTTTTAATTTGTGGAGGTTTTTTTTAGTTGCATTACTTCCTGAGTGAGCCTATAAAAGTATATTGTCACGGTTGTAGTTATGTTGGGTTAAGTTTTAATTTTTGGAGGTTTTTTTTAGTTGCATTAATTCCCGAGTGAACCTATAAAAGTATATTTTCACTGTTGTGGTTAGGTTGGGTTAAGTTTAAATTTGTTGAGGTTTTTTTTAGCTGCATTACTTCCCGAGTGAGCCTATAAAAGCATATTTATTTATATTGTTATTTTCACAGTTGATGTTAGATTGGGTTAAGTTTTAATTTGTGTAGGTTTCTTTTAGCTACATTACTTCCCGAATGAGCCTATAAAAGTATATTGATATATGTCTTTGTGTGGTCATTGATTTTAGAGTATTAGTAATTTTTCATAGTTGTGGTTAGGTTGGGTTAAGTTTTAATATTGGTAGTTTTTTTTAGCTGCATTACTTCCCGAGTTTAGCCTATACAAGTATATTGATATATGTCTTTGTGTGGTCATTGAATTTAGATTATTAGTAATTTTTCACAGTTATGGTTAGGTTGGGTTAAGTTTTAATATTGTTAGTTTTTTTTAGCTGCATTACTTCCCGAGTGATCCCTATAAAGTCATATTTATTTATATTGTTATTTTCACATTTTTGTTTAGGTTGGGTTAAGTTTTATTTTGTGTAGGTCTTTTTTAGATACATTACTTCCCGAGTGATCCCTATAAAGGCATATTTATTTATATTGTTATTTTCACATTTTTGTTTAGGTTTGGTTAAGTTTTAATTTGTGTAGGTTTTTTTTAGCTGCATAACTTCCAGAGTGAGCCTTTAAAAGCATATTTATTTATATTGTTATTTTCACAGTTGTGATTAGGTTGGGTTAAGTTTAAATTTTTGGAGGTTTTTTTTAACTGCATTACTTCTCGAGTGAGCCTATAAAAGCATATTTATTTATATTGTTATTTTCACAGTTGTGGTTAGGTTGGGTTAAGTTTAAATTTTTGGAGGTTTTTTTTAACTGTATTACTTCTCGAGTGAGCCTATAAAAGTATATTGTCACGGTTGTGGTTATGTTGGGTTAAGTTTTAATTTTTGGAGGTTTTTTTTAGCTGCATTACTTCCCGAGTGAGCCTATAAAAGTATATTGTCACGGTTGTGGTTAGGTTGGGTTAAGTTTTAATATTGGTGGAGGTTTTTTTAGCTGAATTACTTCCAGAGTGAGCCTATACAAGTATATTTTCACTGTTGTGGTTAGATTGGGTTACGTTTTAATTTTTGGAGGTTTTTTTTAGCTGCATTACTTCTCGAGTGAGCCTATAAAAGTATATTGTCACGGTTGTGGTTAGGTTGGGTTAAGTTTTAATTTGTGTAGGTTTTTTTTAGCTGCATTACTTCCCGAGTGAGCCTATAAAAGCATATTTATTTATATTGTTATTTTCACAGTTGTGGTTAGGTTGGGTTAAGTTTTAATATTGGTAGGTTTTTTTTAGCTGCATTACTTCCCGAGTGAGCCTATAAAAGTATATTTTCACTGTTGTGGTTAGGTTGGGTTAAGTTTTAATATTGGTAGGTTTTTTTTAGCTGCATTACTTCCCGAGTGAGCCTATAAAAGTATATTGTCACGGTTGTGGTTAGGTTGGGTTAAGTTTTAATTTGTGGAGGTTTTTTTTAGTGGTATTACTTCCTGAGTGAGCCTATAAAAGTATATTTTCACTGTTGTGGTTAGGTTGGGTTAAGTTTAAATTTTTGGAGGTTTTTTTTAGCTGCATTACTTCTCGAGTGAGCCTATAAAAGCATTTTTATTTATATTGTTTGAAAGAGTTTTTTAGCTGCATTATATCACAAAGTGATCCTATAAAAACGTATTGATATATATGTGTGTTTGGTCATTGATATTTGCAGTTTTTTTTATTTTCACAGTTGTGGTTAGGTTTGGTTAAGTTTTAATTTGTGTAGGTTTTTTTTAGCTGCATTACTTCCCGAATGAGTCTATAAAAGTATATTTTCACTGTTGTGGTTAGGTTGGGTTTAGTTTTAATTTTTGGAGGTTTTTTTTAGCTGCATTACTTCTCGAGTGAGCCTATAAAAGTATATTGTCACGGTTGTGGTTAGGTTGGGTTAAGTTTTAATTTGTGTAGGTTTTTTTTAGCTGCATTACTTCCCGAGTGAGCCTATAAAAGCATATTTATTTATATTGTTATTTTCACAGTTGTGGTTAGGTTGGGTTAAGTTTTAATATTGGTGGTTTTTTTTAGCTGCATCACTTCCCGAGTGAGTATATATAAACATATTAATACAAATTCCCAAGTAGTACCTATATCACAAAGTGAACGTTACGCGCGAACACGGGCGAAGCCGGGCCCCGGCCACCTAGTCTATACTATATTAGCGAAGTTGTCTGTGTGTGTGTCTGTGTGTGTAAGTATTAGGATCTCGCGAACGCGAGATCCGTTTTCCGTAAGGAAAACCACAGGTGATAAAGTGGGGCAGCGCGGTTTTAATAGATGATTTACTTTTTTAGATATGTATTCGCGCGATACCAATAATCGTTAAATAGTGTCATTTTTAAGCGATTTACGTAATCGAAAAATTTAAATTCGACGCAAATTTTTAATAACAAACTTTATCGTGAATAATTTGATGGTAAATAATTTCGTAAAAATGAGTTTCTTTAATTTAGAATACATTACGTAGATTTACGAAATCGTACTTCCGGTTTGAATTTATGAATACAAATTGGTACATCGTAATTTATTTACCCGTATTATTGAGGTGAAATTCAAGAATATGTAATATCGAGTTAATATTAATTATTTCCTATCTACGCCATGTAAACATAAATTATTAAACACAAATGTAATGTTATATAAGGTAATGTAAAAAATCAAAATCTACAATAATTATTCGATTTCACTAATTTTAACTTTATTAAATATATAATTAAAATAGAATATAATTTTATAAATTGGGACTTCTTATGTTTAATATTCTTAGAGCTACGGCCGAAATAGTGAAAAATACATGATTTTAGAGTAGTCTATTTGACCGACTTCCGGTCATATTTTCGTTTAAATTATGGATTCATCAGATTAGGAGTACGAAAATACATTTAATAAAATGAGAAAATCATGAAAATATCAATAATAGGGTTTCCATCTCTATTTTAATATTTCGCCAAATGTCATCATATATATGGTCAAAGAAAAAAAATATAGATTTATAAAAAAATATTTTTTCTAAAATCTATTCTATAATTATATATGCATTACATACCGAGTGAGACTATACAAGCATATATATATATATATATATATATATATATATATATATATATATATATATATATATATATATATATATATATATATATATATATATATGTCTATGTGGTCATTGATATTTTTAGTTTTAGTTATTATCACTGTTGTATGTAGGTTGGGTTCAGTTTTAATATTGGTAGATATTTTGTAGCTGCATTACTTCCCGAGTGAGCCTATACAAGGATATTTTCACAGTTGTGGTTAGGTTGGTTTAAGTTTTAATTTGTGTAGGTTTTTTTTAGCTGCATTCATTCTCGAGTGAGCCTATAAAAGTATATTTTCACTGTTATGGTTAGGTTGGGTTAAGTTATAATTTGTGGAGGTTTTTTTTAGCTGCATTACTTCCCATGTGAGCCTATACAATTATATTTTCACTGTTGGGGTTAGGTTGGGTTAGGTTTTAATTTGTGGAGGTTTTTTTTAGCTGCATTACTTCCCATGTGAGCCTATAAAATTATATTTTCACAGTTGTGGTTAGGTTGGATTAAGTTTTAATATTGGTGGTTTTTTTTAGCTGCATTACTTCCCGAGTGAACCTATAAAAGCATATTTATTTATATTATTATTTTCACAGTTGTGGTTAGGTTGGGTTAAGTTTTAATTTTGGTAGGTTTTTTTTAGCTGCATTACATCCCGAGTGAACCTATAAAAGCATATTTATTTATATTGTTATTTTCACTATTGTTGTTAGATTGGATTAAGTTTTAATATTGGTGGTATTTTTAGCTTCATTACTTCCCGAGTTAACCTATAAAAGCATATTTATTTATATTGTTATTTTCACAGTTGTGGTTAGGTTGGGTTCAGTTTTAATATTGGTAGGTTTTTTTTAGATGCATTACTTCCCGAGTGAACCTATAAAAGCATATTTATTTATATAGTTATTTTCACAGTTGTGGTTAGGTTGGGTTAGGTTTTAATGTTGGTGGTTTTTTTTAGCTGCATTACTTCCCGAGTATGTATATACAAGTATATTTTCACGGTTGTGGTTAGGTTGGGTTAAGTTTTAATTTTGGTGGTTTTTTTTAGCTGCATTACTTCCCGAGTGAGCCTATAAAAGCATATTAATTTATATTGTTATTTTAACATTTGTGGTTAGGTTGGATTAGGTTTTAATTTGTGTAGGTTTTTTTAGCCGCATTACTTCCCGAGTGAGCCTATAAAAGTATATTGTCACGGTTGTGGTTAGGTTGGGTTAAGTTTTAATTTTTGAAGGTTTTTTTTAGCTGCATTACTTCCCGAGTGAGCCTATAAAAGTATATTTTCACTGTTGTGGTTAGGTTGGGTTAAGTTTTAATTTGTGGAGGTTTTTTTTAGTTGTATTACATCCCATGTGAGCCTATAAAAGTATATTTTCACTGTTGTGGTTAGGTTGGGTTAAGTTTTAATATTGGTAGGTTTTTTTTAGCTGCATTACTTCCCGAGTGAACCTATAAAAGCATATTTATTTATATTTTTATTTTCATTTTTGTGGTTAGGTTGGGTTAAGTTTTAATTTGTGTAGGTTTTTTTAGATGCATTACTTCCCGAGTGAACCTATAAAAGTATATTTATTTATATTTTTATTTTCACAGTTTTAGTTAGGTTGGGTTAAGTTTTAATTTGTGTAGGTTTTTTAGCTGCATTACTTCCCGAGTGAACCTATATATGTATATTTTAACTATTGTTGGCTTAAGTTTTAATTTACCTATATAAACATATTAATAAAAATTCCCAAGTACATTACATCACTAAGTGAACGTTACGCGCGAACACGGGCGAAGCCGGGCCCCGGCCACCTAGTCTATACTATATTAGCGAAAATGTCTGTGTGTCTGTGTGTGTAAACAGAAGCGTTCGCGAGATCCGTTTTCCGTAAGGAAAAACTCGGATGATAAAGTGGGGCAGCGGGGTTGAAATAGACGATCTACTTTTTTGATTATGTATTCGCGCGATACCAATAATAGTTAAGTAGTGTCATTTTTTAATCGATTTACGTAATCGAAAAATTTAAATTCGACGCAAATTTTTAATAACAAACTTTATCGTGGAGAATTTTATCGTAAATAATTTCGTAAAAATGAGTTTCTTTAATTTCGAATACATTACGTAGATTTACGAAATGGTACTTCCGGTTTGCATATTTAAATAACAATTGTTGCATCGGAATTTATTTACCCGTATTATTGAGAAAAAGTTCAAGAATATGTAAAATCGAGTTAATATTAATTATTTCCTATCTACGCCTTGTAAACATAAATTATTTAACATAGGTGATACGGTGATGTAAAAATTAAAATCTACAATAATTATTCGATTTCAATAATTTTATTAAATAGATAATTAAAATAGAATATAATTTTATAAATTGTGACTTCTTATGTTTAATATTCTTCGAGCTATAAAAGTATATTTTCACTGTTGTGGTTAGGTTGGGTTAAGTTTAAATTTTTTGAGGTTTTTTTTAGCTGCATTACTTCTCGAGTGAGCCTATAAAAGCATTTTTATTTATATTGTTTGAAAGAGTTTTTTAGCTGCATTATATCACAAAGTGATCCTATAAAAACGTATTGATATATATGTGTGTTTGGTCATTGATATTTGTAGTTTTTTTTATTTTCACAGATGTGGTTAGGTTGGGTTAAGTTTTAATTTGTGTAGGTTTTTTTAGCTGCATTACTTCCCGAGTGAGGTTATAAAATCATATTTTCTCTGTTGTGGTTAGGTTTGGTTAAGTTTTAATTTGTGTAGGTTTTTTTTAGCTGCATTACTTCCCGAATGAGTCTATAAAAGCATATTTATTTATATTTTTATTTTCACAGTTTGTTAGATTGTGTTAAGTTTTAATTTGTGTAGGTTTTTTTTAAATTCATCACTTCCCGAGTGCATTACATCAACAAGTGCACGTTACGATCGATCACAGGCGAAGCCGGGCCCCGGCCGCCTAGTATATATATATATATATATATATATATATATATAGGAATAAATAGTTTATATTTATATGAATAAATAGTGTGTTATTTATGTGCATGTATTAATTCTAGGAGTTACTGTCTGCGATGTATTAGTACAGAAGAAGAAATTAATCAAGATTGTATTGATGGTTAAATAATATATATATATATATATATGTTTTTATAAATTGTAATCAACTATAATACATATACTAATTATTCTTATTGAAATAGTAATTTATAATGTATTAATTATATAAATATGTAAATCTAAGAAATAATTAAAATACTAAATTGTTCATATATGTATAATAGGAATAGATAGAAATTATAATTTTGGAAAACTTGTATGCGAAAATAGATGTTTCGTACAAAAGCGTTCTGATAATGTTTGAATATATATATATATATATATATATATATATATATATATATATATATTTATCTAAACATATAACAATGCGGCATCGCCGCTGAGCGACAATTCTACGAACTTAAGAAATAAATGCAAGATCGGAAGACACCAGTTATACTCAGATTGTATTCCTCTTTAATATGCACTATAGTGATGTATCATAATGTTACATTGTATCGTGTGCTCATATATTAATGTGGATTTATAAATTAAGTTACAAATTAATTCTCCTCGAATATTCAATATGTGGCGTTTTTAATAACATTAATTTCATCCAATGAGATTCATGGTTACCAGTAATTTCGTACGAGATAATTTCGTACGACTTATTACAAATTATATAAAATTATTTCATAATTATAAAGTTATTATACAAATATACATTACTTATTTTATTAAGACACTAGGTGCTCCTATAGGACTAACTCCGATAGGGCTAGTTCAGATAGGGATTACTCCGATAGTGATAACTCAGATAGGGCTAATTCATTTATAGCTAACTCCGGTAGGGCTAATTCAGATAGGGCTAACTCAGATAGTGCTAACTCAGATAGGGCTAATTCAGATATGACTAATTCCGATATGGCTTATTCAGATAGGGATAACTCAGATAGGGCTAATTCAGATAGGGCTAACTACGTAGGGCTAACTACGATAGGGCTAACTCCGATAGGACTAATTCAGATAGGTTTAACTCCGTAGTGCCAACTACGATATGGATAATTCAGATAGGGTTAATTCCGATAGGGCTAACTTTGATAGGACTAACTCCGATAAGGCTAACTCCGATAGGGATAATTCAGATAGGTCTAACTCAGATAGAGCTAACTCCGATAGAGCTAATTCAGATAGGGTTAACTCGGATAGGTTTAATTTAGATAGGGCTAACTCAGAAAAGGATAATTGAGATATAGCTAACTCCGATAGGGATAACTACCATGTATTATGTATATTATATAATTTCTCAATATTGGTTTTCTATAACATAATTAATTTCTCAATATTGGTTTTCTATAACATAATTAATTTAAATCAAATATATAATATATTTCTTATTTCTATAATACACCTAAATCACGCAATTTTCTTATAATATCTCATAATTCTCAACTATCCGCACATACACCGGGCCAAAATGGCTAGTATATATATATATATATATATATATATTGTTACTTAGTTACTTAGTTTTAACAAATTCAGATTCAGATATTATATATGGTATACCAATTAAATCAAAATTATTAACTGATCATTTCACTATTACCTTCCGATTAAAATTATTTAATAAAAAAAGAAACGCGCTTTCATTAATTATAGAAATATTAAAACATTGAATATTAATGATTTTTCAATTGACATTATTAATTCACTTTCAAATTGTAATCTAAATCTTGATTACTTCCATAGTTCTGTTCTAAATTTATTAGATATCTACAAAATTCATCTAGTAGGAGATTTTTTGTTACAATACATGATAATTGTCCATGGTTTAATAGTGAATTGCATACAATAAAAAGACATTTACGAAAACTTGAAAACTTATATAAAATTAAATCTTCTTATGAAACATATACTACATTTGTTAATTATAGGTATTTATATAGATCATCTATTCTAATTCTAAAAAAAAATTATTATTATAATACTTTTAGTTCCTTTGAAAATAATACTAGAGTTATTCTTTTATAAACTCTTTAACTAAAACAGAGTCGATTATATATCCTGCTTTACCTAATTTAATATTATGTTCTAATTTTTCTATTTTTTTTCAGGATATAGTTTCAAATATTATTTCTAAAATTAAGCTTATAACAAATAATGTGTCTTTTATTCCTTTATGTTATGATATTTTATTTAGGTGTGGTGTATATTTTGACTCTTTTTCTTTTACTTCTTTTACTTCTTATGTTGGCTTCTAAATCGTCTTCTCCTATCGATCCATTACCTCTATCTCTTTTTCATAAGCTTGCTTTTATACTAACTCCATTTATTTTAAATATTATTAATATTTCTCTCCATTCTGGTATTGTACCTTCATCTTTAAAACATAAAATAATAAAACCTATTCTAAATAAACAAGGATTGGATATTTAGTGTTTATCTAAGTATAGACTAATATCCCATTACCTTTTATAAGTAAAATATTGGAAATAGTTTCTAAGCAATTAATCAATAATCTAAATGCAAATTCATTATTTGACACTAGACAAAGTGCATATAGGAAATTTCATAGTCCTGAAACACTTCTTCTTTCTATTCTTGATGAATTTCTTAATAAGCTTATTTTATTAGACCTATCTACTGCATTTGATACTATTGATCATTCTATTTTAATTAAACGTCTTGAAGATATTGGTATTGTAGGTATTCCTCTAGCTTGGGTTAAATCGTACCTATCTGAAAGAACATTTTCGATAAAAATTTATAACCATTATTCAAAATGTTAGCTGATGAAACCCTCTGTGCCGTTTGTCTCATGTTGTATGCATATATGTATATGCTGCTTCCTCTGTTGATGCTCTGAAGTACTGGAATAGTCTTTCCGATGACTTACGGTCTATATCTTATTTTATTATGTACAAATGTCGACTATATTCAAATATGTTATCATTATAATATTTCTTTTAAAATAATTATTATTCGTATATTTATTTATTAGTTTTATTATATCTAATTGACGCATATAAAAGTTTATCATTTGTATTGAGTCAATAAACCTTTATATTATTATTTTATATTTAATCATATAGCGCTAATCTCATTTAAACTAATATCGTGTTAAGGCATCCATGGTTTTAACAAGATTCAATCATTTATTGATACACAATTATATAAGATCACATATAACATTATTTTAAGACTTATTGTATTGGTTTGTACGTTATTATGGTATGAATATGTAAATATAATGCATTTAGATAACATAAAATGTTGACACTTCAATATTTTTTTAGGATGAACCGTTTTCTTCCTCCAACAGTATGAACAATCTTTATTTCCATATTTTTTTTAAAATATGTATTTAAACTTAATTTTTATATTATGTATTAAATATATGTTTATTATACATAAAACTTAGATTATATTAATTTTTAAAAATCGTAGCAAAAATATATACAATAAATTAAAAAAATGTCTAATAAATTGATCTAAATCTAAGAAATTTAAAAAATATAAATTGTATACAAATGTTTTTTTTTAAATTCCAATATTTATTATATAATGATGAATATTGAAATAAAATATGTATTTAATAATAATTAAGATTGTTTTTGAAGTTTAAATATTATGTTTATACACAATTATGAGTTATATTTATTACATATTTATTTCAATATATAATTATTATGTGTTGCTTGCGGATTTATAATGTTGACCAATTTATATAAATGTAATGACATTTATGATATTTATAACTTAATTATTGTAGGATTCATATTTTAGAAATTGTTTTCATTATAGTAATATGTTTTATAAATACAATTATTTATTATTTATTTTCATTATATAATTATATGTTAAATTATATTTAATTATATTACTATTATTTACTTAGTTTCTAGTAAGAGGCTGCATACTACCTAAATACAGTTTTGATATCTTGTCTCCGTTAGAGAAATTGATATCCACAACGATCGATAAGAGTATAAAAATAGATACAAGATTATCCTATTCTCCCCATTACTCCGAGGTGGAATGTCATGGTTTGTATGTTAACTATGCAACATTAATATACCATGTATTCTATATTAGCAATACAACTAATACACACTCATACACGTTCTAATACTTAAACTCATATACGCAAACATGTATACGTTATATACAATCACGTTGTAGGTGATGTCTGTACTTACTTTTGCTGGAACAACACCAAACATGTCTATTGTAATTCCAGAAATTTTAATGAATTAGGTTGCAATTTTTAAATATTATATTTATATATATATATATATATATATATATATTTATATGTACTAGAGATACTATTAAATGAGAATGATAGGATTGTAATAGAAAGGTTGGACATTGGGTTTTTGGGATATTTAAGATAATTACGAATACAGTTTCAGGTGATTGAAGGTCAATGAGGCACGAGTGGAGTTGTATTATAGAGTTATCTAACTATATTAAATGTGATCTAGGTGATAGGGTGGCATGTTTATATATATTGGGTAGTTTTGATTAAATATTGATTTATTAATTATTAATGTTTAGTTAAAAACGACTTACGTAATACATGTAATTATTGGAAGCAATATATATATATATATATATATATATATATATATATATATATATATATATATAAATTATATGTAATTTAATTATTTATATATTTGTATACAGTTATAGAGGGTTATGCTGGACATATACCAAAAAAGGTATATGTATATAACATATTAAACACATAATTAGATTACAATACTGTTATATGATATTTATATATTTTAATATATAATATTTGCAATAGTATTATGAAACAACTACACCACCTATTTACCCCTATCAAACTATGCCAGGTAAATAATATTAATTAAAATATATAATATAATAATATTTATACTTGTGTTGATGAGAACTTTAACATTATATATTATTAATATTATTAATATTATTATTATTTAAATTTATATATATATATAAATATCACTTCCTCTTCCTGGTTATATTTTACTAACAGACATTTTTATTTATATTTAATAATCAGAATAAATCACAAATAAGATAAGTCTATTGTATACTACTATATTACTTCTATATTACTATAATACTTATTAATATAAATTACATACGATACGTCTATTATTTAGAAAATTAACAATAATATTAATACATAAAAAATGTGTATTAATATACTAAAAGCACATTTATAAAAATATTACATACACGTTTTCTGAAATCACTGGTGCATGACTATTTAAATATTTATATTTACATTTTTTATATTATTTGACTTATCATTACATTCATATATTGATTTATTCACATATTAATGTATTGGTAATCAACAAAATTCTCTAAAACTGTATATTTCATTATTTAGTAGTAATTAAAATATTTGTAGTTGGTAATTAATTGCATAATATGAAAAAAAAATCCTTCTAAATTATGTAATTTTATTTATTTAATAGTATGATATTTGGAATTTGATTATACATTTTTTATATTGTAATTGATTACATAATATATATTTAATTAAATTCTCGTATTTATTTTATTTAATACATAGTCATATATATTTATGTGATATATATATATATATATATATATATATATATATTATATTTGGATAATGTCACCAATATCTAATGGCAAATTATTAAAATTGGTTACTGAATTAACCAGTAAAGTAGATACATTATCAAATATAGTTACTTATCAAACACAATTAATACAAGAACTAAAAACCGATAATACTAATTTAAATAATTTAATAAATTCTGAATTTAATCTTAATAAATAAATAATTAAGAAATTACCCATTAAACAAATAAATAATATATTGATAAAATTAGACAAAGATATAGAGGATAATAATAACAATAGTATAATATTTACAAATTTAAATAAAGAGGATAAGATAGAGTATACTAATAAATATAATGTTATCAATTTTATAAATTCAAATCTAAATACAGAATTGGTTGAAGAATCTATTATATATATACAAGTATATAAGGATAAGGATAATTCATCATCAGAATTAAAATCTAATAAATATTTTATCAAATTAGATAATCAAAAGTCTGTGATAAATATACTTAAGAATAAATTGAAGTTAAAAGATACTGATTATTATATAAATAAAAAACATTCTACCAATACAAATAACTTATTTTATAATACCAGACAAATATTAAAATCTAAACAAATTACTAATACATGGTTATATAATAATAATGTATATATTAGTACAGATATAACAGATACAATAATAATTACAGATATTACACAATTAAGTTATTATAATAAATATAATTTAAATCTATAGGTTCTTATTTTATTTCATAATTATTTTAGTTATATTTTGTTGTATATATTTTAATCCATATATTTTTTACATTTATTAATCCATTTATTTTATAATTATATACATTTTTATATTTTTACATTCTTTTACTTAACATATATAATGGTATATAATGTTAATTGTCCTTCTGATATATATGATATTGAATTTACATACAATGTTTATAATAATAGTGATAATATCAATAATAATACTAAATATATGTCAGATGATTTTAAGAATATAATTCCAAAAATAAATTGTAATTATTTAAATATTGATTCAAGGAATTTCTATTATACATATAAAGGACGTAGTGTTATTAAACATTTTGATGATATCATTTTTTTATTAGATGAATGTAAATTTATATTTAATGTTATAGTTATTACTGAAACTTGGTTTCAAGAAATAAATAAAGATATGTATACAATTGATAAATATAATAGTATTCATTAGTGATTCAAATGCAACCGATTTTTGTGGTTTCGAAACATCCGAAACTCTTTATGTAGATTTCGAAATAAATGAAACCGGATAAAGTTGGTTTCGAAACAAATTAAACCGTATAAAGTTGGTTTCGAAACAAATTAAACCGGATAAAGATGGTTTCGTAACATAAAATATGGTTGTTATAAAATCAATGTTACAATAAAATAATATACAGATAATAGGTAAGTAAGATATGATGGGACTTGATAGTAGGTTGTAGTACGATGAGCTGGAAAGTGAAAGTACAATATGATGGAATTTGACTTGTAATTTAAATTTTCATCATCTAGAGACTCTCGAGATAATGAAAGTTTAAAATAAATTTTTTAATTCCTGACAAATTAACTTTTTGCGATTACAATGATTTTTTGTCATGTAAAATATTCAGCGACGCTTTTTTTTCAAATTTTTTTTTACATTTTGAAAATTTTTTTAATTTTTTTTGGAAATTTGTAAAAATATTTTTCAAATTTTATTTAAATATTTTTTAATTTTTTTAACATATTTTTAAACATATTTTTAAAATATTTGTTAATATTTTTAAACACTTTCTTGAAATTAATATTTTTTTTTTTTAACATTTTGTATCACTGGAAAGCTTATTTATTTTTAAAATTATTATTAAAACAAAAGTTATGATAAAAAATGCATATATATTAATATATATGAAATAATAAATATTTAATTATCTATTTGATTGGTATAGTTATTAATTATGTTTATATACATTTTTAAATATTATTTTTATTTTACACAAATACCAAAAATTAATTAAAATTATTAAAATTATTGACATATTTATTTAATAATTATAATTATTATAATTCACTATTATCGATATTTAACGATTACTTAATGTAATATACAGTTTTATAATTTACTTTACTATTATATCAAATGATATATTAATATATATTAAACATAATTGTTGTATTATATAATAATTATACAAAAAGATAATATTAAAATAAAATTTAAAAACTAATTGTTAGATAAAATTAAAATATATACAATTAGTACTGTTTTATATTACTTGGAAATCTAAAGTAGTTAATAATAACTTAATAATGATTTTTTTTATATTATAATTAACAATAATGTATTGAATAATATCTGTAATTACAAATATATGGGTTTTTATTCATGTGATCATGAATTAAAATCGAATACTCTAAATTATTCATATTTAAAAAAGTATTTTATATTACTTAAAATTTAAAATAACACCAATAATGATAGAATAACATAAACACTAATAATATGATACATTTTAATACATTTTAATAAATAATTTAAATAATTAAAAAAAAGCTCGATAGGGTTTCATTACGGCTCGAGTCGAGCCTGACTCTGGCTCGATCGAGTTTCAGTCCGGCTTGACTCGACTCGAGCCGGACTCTGGCTCGACTCGACTCGAAAAACTCGACTCGTTTGAATCACTAGTATTTATGTAGTTCGAAATAATAATGGTATCACAAATAATAACGTTGGTGGTGGTGTGTCTATTTTTATTCAAGATGATTTAATTTATAATACATTAGATAATGTTTGTATATCAATACCCAATTGTTTAGATATAGTCACTATAGCCACCTTAACTTTTTCGGATACATCTATTTCAAAGATTGAGAATAAAAAGCAATGTGGAATTAACCAATTATATATATGGCTAAATATTAATAAATTTTCATTAAGGGGATTCGCAGCCTTTTATGTATAAAATGTATTAAGATAGGAAATATTTTTTTTTATGTATTTAAAACAATTTTAAATTTTTTTCAGCACCTAGGGTTTTGATCCGATTTCAATTATGTAAATTGCATATTGTTAACCAATATAATGTTAATAAAACTTACTTATTTTTAAAAAAAAATGGTTCAGTGAAAACTAGAAAACTCAGAAATATTTTAAAACAAAATATGATGCTAAATTAAATTATTTTTTTTTAATTGTTATAATTTCGTATATGTTATACTATGCCTATTACATTTCTTTATAGCAAGTTTTATTATACATATACAAATGAAGATACTGTGAAAAATTCATCAAGTTTTGATCATTATTGAGAGGGCTGAAACATTTCTAAGAGTCAAAATAAATTAAATTCAATATTCTGAGTAAATCGAGTTTAATGTTTAACTAGATTTATTTTTAAATTTATGGTAATATTTGTTTATTATTTCTATCTTTGAAAACATTTATAGTATTATACTATTATAGAATACCATACTAATATAACTATATAGTTATTATTATAATATTTATACTATATTACCAATAATTACACATAATAAGCTAATATTTATGACATTTAAAAAAAATAATGTAAAAGAAAATTATTTTGTTTAGTATATTTATTTATTTATAATATTATAATATAACAGAATACCACACTAATATACCCATAATGTTGTACTTATAATATTTATATAATATTATATTACCAATAATTACATATAATCGATTTTCTGCTACGTGTTGGCATTTTGAAGTAACATAATTAAATGACACAATCTCAATTACTTTGTTTATAATTCAAATTGTACACACAATTCAATGCGTTCATTTGATATTAATCCGTTACTTATAGATGTAGCTAGTTGACATCATATTATATAATAGATAGTATATAATACTGCATTTAAACTTATTTAAAAATTTAAACTTATAGATATCATATTATAAGTTTAAAATATGAGTATTTTTCTATTATTTACGCCATTTTTTACAACAACAAAATGTACCAATTAGGTCTTGTACTAAACTATCAAATTGTATCATTTATAAGTCTTTTATTGCTCTATAAGTTTCAGAGAATATTAAATATATATTAAATACTATTTTTCTAAAATAAATAAAAAAAAAAAAAATATTTTCAACGCATTTCAAAAGGCAGCGAATCCCCTTAAATATAGATAAAACTAATATTGTATTATTCAATATAAGAAATATAAATGATGATGTTAAATTAAAACTTAAAATTGATAATAAAGAAATACGTAACGTAGAAATGATAAAATTTCTGGATATCCCAGTAAACAATAGTGAAAAAAAACATGTGTTAACAATATGTTAACACATGTTTATTAACAGAACTTGATGTTACATAACATAATGTTAACATGTGTTAACACTAGTTTTTTGGCTATGTTTTAAACAACAAATAACACCACTTCTGTTAACACATGTATTATTTGTAGACAATAACACAAGTCATTTATGGGCATATTTATATTAATAAATTAATTTTTCCTTTTTTTCTCTTGATATTTCCTAATTATTTCTCCAATAGCCACGTTGCTGTACTCTTTGGATCCATTATGAACAGCTACTGTAAAATTAATTAATTTTTGAACACAAATGTATATGTAAATAGATATGTAATAGATATGTAAAAATGTATGTACGCATGCATGTATATATATCATGTATACATGGATGTATTTATGACATAAATGTTATGTATGTACGCATGTATATATGTAGGTATGTATGTAGGTATGTATGTAGGTATGTATGTAGGTATGTATTTAGGTATGTATGTGTGTATGTACGCATGCATGTATGTATATATATATGTATGTATTTATGTATGTATGTACTAGTGATGTAAATTATGCTCGAATCTAAAGCATCGATGCAGTCTCAGTCTCAATACCTAAAGCATCGAAACATTCTCGATGTAAAAATCATCATTTAAGTCTCTGAATGGGTTACCTAAACCATCGATGCAGTCTTAGACTCTATAAAATGCATTTCTATTAACTCATTCTTATTAAAGGCATAATTTAAGTGTTAGTCTCAGTTTTCATAAGATCAATATAGTTTCAGTGTCAGTTACCAGAATCATTGTTTTGTATATTAAACGAAAATAATTGTATTACTATAAATAATACACAATACAAACTATCATATAAGGAAAACAATCGATAAGATTCTTAATATGTTCATAAACGCCAAAGTCAAATTAGCTACTATCAATTACATAATATTAGAATAAGAAAGACAATAACTATTAATACATGTAAATTTCTAATTCAAATCTTAGTTATATCTATATTAGATTATTGTAACATACTTTTAATTAATTTACCAGCTTATCAGTTAATGCCATTAAATAAATGAATTCGATCGTCAATATTATTATATAAATTACCATCAATATAACTGAACTGATGTTACAACAACACCTACTACTACATTGGCTACTACCAATTAATATATATATATATATATATATGATATATTTTCTATTGTAAATAAAACTATATTATATCGATTATAGATTGAGAAAACGGTCATATTTTGTAATTTTTTAAATATTTTAAAAATATGAGTGAGACAGGATTAATAAACAAAATAGCCCCCTTTCGATACAAATAATTAATGATGTCACATAATATAGGAAACATTAATAATAATATGGATAACTATTTAAAAATTATGTTTAAAATGTAACTTAAAAAAGGCATCATTTCGGCTCGATTAAGTTTTGTAAGAGTCTCATTTCGGGCTCATTTGACTAGAGTTTCGGCTCGTGCTCGTTTTTTACCGAAATTTAAAGTATCGACTCGGCATTAAAAACCAAAAGTCTCGGCTTGGTATAATTTACATCACTAGTATGTATGAATGCATGTATGTATGAATGTATGTAGGTATATATGTACACATGAATGTATATATGTATGTAGGTATATATATATGTATGTTTAATTAAACTTTTTAATTTAACTAATTAATTATGATGAATAAAATGTATGTTTATATATAAATTACGTATTAAAAATTTTAAATCTTATATTTGCTAGATATCCAGTAAATGTTTAAAAATAATTTGAAGCTATGCCGATATCTGGCTATAAATATCAAATGGGCTGTATTTTTTAATATCGACTTTAATCTAGGTGAATGGACCAATACAATGAGAGTCGTGTTTCAAAAATAAACCTTGTTAAGAAGTGATGTTGTTATTTAATCCATCTCGTTGCATAGTGTGCATCCGAACTCTCTATAGCTTTGTTCGGGTCAAGGCATATTCAGAGTATACTGTTCAATTTTCTGCTGGATACTAGGCAGGATACCAGTCAGTCGTGTATGTACCAGTGCTGTATTGGTTGGTATCATTTGAAAATCTTATAATTATTATAGGTTAGATAAAAATACAAATACATTTTTCATAAATAATAAAATCAAATATAAATACTTATATATAAATAAATTTACAACAAAATATGAAGAGATAACTGGCACCCAATTATTATTTAGTATCATTTAATATCAACTTGAGAGTATTATGTAATCCGCCCGTATTTAATATATCACCCTTTTTTTTTGATTACAATATATTAGGTAAAATTAAAAATGCTCATTTCGATATTTGACACACTAGTGTGTATGATATAACTTAAACGGAAAATATATAATTAAATTAAAAGATATACATATTATATTTTATATAAAGTGTTATAAATAATAAGTATAATAATAAATATATTACAATTTAAAAATAACTATATTTAATAATTTATTATATATATATATATTAGTATAAAAACTGTATTATTATGAAATAAATTAAATTGAAGTCATACGAAATTACATCGTAAGAAATTAATAGCTACCAAATATTATGCCTGACCTGGATATTATATTTTAAATAAAGTATAATAATAAATCATTTATATACTATTAAATTAATGTATTAATTATAATTAAAATAATATATAATCAAATTGTAATTTACAATAAATACTTGAGAATTATAATTATTAAATGACTATATTAATTATTAAATTAAGAAATATATTAATAATATAATAGGATACACTCCATCTTAGCCACCGAGTTCAAGTTGGGCGTGACTAATTATATATATATATGCTTTTATAGGATCAAGCGGGATTTAATGCAGCTAAAAAAACATGCAAATATTAAAACTAAACCCAACAAAACCAAACCAGTGAAAATAATTATTTTAACCAACACCCAACATATTATTAAGCACGCCCAACTTGAACTATGAAATATATCGGCGGCCAAGATGAGCATTCACGATATAATATACAAATATTATAATAATAAATAATTTATATATTTAATTAATGTATTACAATTTTAAAATAACGTTATAAGTATAAGTATAATAATAAATGAATAATCATATGTGAGTCACATATGATGTGACATATGATGCATCGATGTAAATAAATGTTTTATTTACATCGATGATATGATGTCGATAAATGAAAAATAAATATTAAATATTAATTTGTAGCTCTATATTACAATCAATACTTGCTAATTATAATTATTAAATGACTATATTAAATAATTAAATTAAGAAATATATTAATAATATAATATACAAATATTATATATTATATAAAGCCGTATAAGGAGTATAAATTATATTAAAAATTAAATAAACCTGTTGTTTGTAAATAATAAATACCGGTAGGTCAATGGTCAAATATTAATTGTCAAATTTATTATATACAGCGGATATACAGAAGAGATATTGAGATGTGTTTAATGATAATATATTTTAATTTTAGATAAACTATAAATCTATGGTAATAATATAACTAAATGATAAGTAAACCCTTATAGTAATGGTCTATAATATATGATATATGACCATAACAAGACCAAACAGTAAATAACAATTAATAATCACCAGGTGGCCTTTATATGGCAACCATAATATAAACAAACATTCTAAAAATAATTTATTATTTAAATTAAATAATTATAATTACTCTAATTATGTATAAAAGATACATTATAAGTTATTAAATATAAGTTTTTAATTATCATAAAATTAAGTAATGCTATGCAATTTTGTATCATTATCATTTAACTAAAAAATAAATAGCTGATAATAAGTGAATTTAATAAATGTTTTTAGTTAAAAACTTTTTAAAAAAGCATTTAACGTTTTGAATATAACGTTACGTTATATTCAATATAATTACCATAATATTATAATAATATTAGTAAAACAATATATATAGTATTTATTAATTCTTAATATGTATACAATATTGTATTTCATAATAAAACTAATTTTTAGAATGTTTTTTTTACTATATTTTTTCTTTAATATTTAATATTTTTTAGATTAATATTTGTTTGATTAATGTTACTGCAAGAAATGTCCTTAGTTACTTTTATGGTCGATATTCATAATATATATATATATATATATATATATATATATATATATATATACTATTATAAATATGAATAGAAATTATAATTTCAAGTTGTATTACAAACCTTATAGAATTGAATGCTAGCATACCTACAGCTGTAGGTAAAATGAAAACTGGAATACATTATATTTTATATTGATTTATAACAATAGTGTTATATAGACTATATAATATAGTGTATTTTAGTTAAAAGGTAAACTATAAATCTATACACTATAATGATGCGCTTATATCCAACTATTTATATCATTGTATATCTGTCCCATTCGAAAACATCGTGAAGTCCATCGTCAAAGGCAGGATTAACCTACAAACTTCGATGTGTATCTCGCACCTTAACGTTCTGTACTGTACCCCAGCAAACAGTAAAATGCAAACTGGAATACATTATATTTTATATTGATTTATAACAATAGTGTTATATAGACTATATAATATAGTGTATTTTAGTTAAAAGGT
This sequence comes from Osedax fenrisi, assembly GCA_964019155.1. Classification (NCBI taxonomy): domain Eukaryota; kingdom Metazoa; phylum Annelida; class Polychaeta; order Sabellida; family Siboglinidae; genus Osedax; species Osedax fenrisi. Next base: position 87,763,965 of record OZ025243.1, read on the forward strand.
AAACTATAAATCTATACACTATAATGATGCGCTTATATCCAACTATTTATATCATTGTATATCTGTCCCATTCGAAAACATCGTGAAGTCCATCGTCAAAGGCAGGATTAACCTACAAACTTCGATGTGTATCTCGCACCTTAACGTTCTGTACTGTACCCCAGCAAACAGTAAGAGCAGCATAATAGCAGCATAACAGCATATGCTAGAGCCTCAAATGTTTACATTGTGCTATTATGCTACTATTATGCTGCTATTAATTTAAAAGCATAATATTCTGCTATTATGCTTCTATTATTAGAATAGCAGCATAATAGCAGTTTAATATACTTTAAAAAATAATAGCAGCATAATATTAGCATAACGGCAGCATAATAACAGCATAACAGCAGCATAATAGCTTGATAAATTAATAGCAGCATAATATACATTTAATAGCAGCATAATAGCACAATGTAAACATTTGAGGCTCTAGCATATGATGTTATTCTGCTATTATGCTGCTCTTACTGTTAGCTGGGACTGTACACTGTACGACTTATTGACCGTTGGATGCTAGAAATATGCCGTACAATCGATATTACCCAGCAAACAGTAATATCAGCATAATAATAAAAGCATATATAATAGCCTCAAATGTTTACATTGTGCTATTATGCTGCAATTATGCTGCTATTAAATGTATATTATGCTGCTACCAATTTGTCATGATATTATGCTGCTGTTATGCTGCAATTTAAAGTATATTATGCTAATAGTATGCTTCTATTAATTTTAAAAGTATATTATCATAATATACCTTAAATAGCAGCATAACAGTAGCATAATAGCATGACAAATTAATACCAGCATAATAGACATTTAATAGTAGCATAATAGCACAATGTAACCCAGCAAACAGTAAGAGCAGCATAATAGCAGCATAACAGCATATGCTAGAGCCTCAAATGTTTACATTGTGCTATTATGCTATCATTATTATAATAGCAGCATAATAGCAGCATAATATAAATTTAAAATTAATAGCAGCATAATAGCAGCATAATAGACATTTAATAGCAGCACAATAGCACAATGTAAACATTTGAGGCTCTAGCATATGCTGTTATGCTGCTATTATTCTGCTCTTACTGTTTGCTGGGTAGTAATCATCCCTTTGATGATGGACTTCACGATATTTTCGAATAGGATAGATATTAAATGATAACCTATAAACTATGTTAGTTTACGTTTATAATATGCTTTTTAATAGAGTATTATCAAATCCCATTGATATTATACCCAGTGTATAATAGTGAGCAGTGATGGGAATGATTGTCTATCACGATCATAGATCCTTTGTAATAGGAACATTTTTATTTCAAAACAAATTATTATTTAAATATATATTAACAAATATAAAAAATTATAATTGTTATAAAATTGTTAATTTTTTTTTTTTAATTCTAAAAAAATTCTAAGTATTTTATTTTATGAATTAAAAAAAAAATTATTATTAAAATATATATATCAACAAATATAAAAAAATATGATTTTTAAAAATAATAAAAAAAATTCTAGTGTTCAAAAACAGCATTTATACATGTAATAACCGCATTTAAAATTTTTTTTTAAATTCTAAGTTTTTTAATTTCTTTGATTTTTTTTTTGAAATTTTTTTTATTATTTAAAATGATATTCAGCAATATAAAAAAGTATTTTTTTTGTAAAATTCACAAAACACTAGAAATACAAGTGCTAACACTTGTTTTTTTTCACTATTGTTTACTGGGATTATTATTGACAATAAATTAGACTGGAATAGACAATTACATTATGTATGCACAAATTTATCAAGATCTATTGCTATTTTAAATAAAGTAAATTAAAATTAAATAGTGAAGCATTTGTTTTACTTTATAATTCTTTTTTTAATTCCCACTTATATTACTGTGCCCATATTTGGGGAAATATTTATAGTTCGAACCTTCTAAAAAGTAATATGTTACAAAAAAGAGCTTTACGATGTATATGTAATAATGAATTGATGTACAATACATTTTATTTTAAATATAATAATTTAAAGTTTGATGATATTGTTAAATTGAATACTGTTACATTTCATATTCAGGGCCAGCAATTATTCTCTACCTTTGAATATACAGCATTTATTTAAAATAAATTCTTACAACAATCTCTTATTTCATAGAATAAAAATAAGGACGCAAAGAAAATATTTTTGTATATCCAATATGGGACCACAGTTATGGAATAATTTAAAAAAGTTTTAAGAATAACAAATAATTTAAATCATCTAGTACAAATTATAAAAATGTTTTGATAAGTTTATATAATAATACTTAATTTTAAAAGTGTATTTAACAATTGACACTTTAAAAAATTATAATTTTTATTTTATCGCTTTTTTTTTACTATTTTATAGATTATAATCATATAATGGATATAATTATGTACATTATTTTTATATTTTAGGAAGAGGAAGTGAATTTAATTACTTTGATTTTATTTTTAACTTTATTTATAATTAATTAATGATACGAATGTGATTAATGATAACTGAATTGTGATAACGAATTAATTACGCCATTTTCAATATGCGTGTTACAAATATAAATTACATGTAAAATTGATACTTAACAAAATATTTTTTTTTTTTAAATTTAAATTTTGTTTTTATTTAATTTTATATTAATTGTTTCGTGTAACTATTAATAATATACTTTTAATTATCTTATTAATTATAATGTTATCCTATCCTTTATTTTATTCTCATTATGTTAATATAATTATCTATTTTTCTCCTTATAATCTATTGGGTGAAAGACTCGACAAGCCATGCTTTTTCTTTCATCCAGGCTATTGCCAATCTGATATATTATTATTATTATTATATATATATATATATATATATATATAATTTATATAATTGTTTTCATTATCTTGTTAATAATTAAATTTTAAATAATTTATAGATTTTGATACGTATAAATTTTATTAGCATAATTATTAAATACAATAGGCATTATTTAACATATTAACAATGTTATTTATATCATCGTATAATATTTATATGATTTATCATATTAATTTTCTATTGTCATAACATATTATTTATATAATCCCTAGTAATATATAAATATATTTATATATATATATATATATATATAACATAAAGTTATACAAGCTAATTAATTATTAATACATGTACTTGTACTCAATATATATAACTCTAATTATATAACTCCAACCAAAAGATTACATAAATGGTAAGCATATTATAATATAACATATTAACACTTAACTAAGCGTATTTCTACACATTATGATTGTTTCGTATACACATACAAGTTATTATAATATTAAGTTCCTTGTATATATACACCTAGTATGAACACATATCAACAATTGTTATAACTTATAATATCCATTAATATATATATATATATATATATATATATATATATATATATATATATATAACATATATAGCCTATACAAAATAATGAATTATTAATACATGTACTTGTACTCAATATACATAACTCTAATTATATAACTCAAACTAATAGGTTACAAAGACATAGGTAAGAATATTATAATATAATATATTAACATTTAACCAAGCGTATTTATACACAGTACAATAATAGTGATTTTATTTTACAAATCATACTCATTCATATTAGATTCTATATATATATATATATATGATGCTAATGATACTATTTTATTAAACTATATAAATATTGGTTCATTATTGGTGATGCGACGGAGGTTTTAAAATAAAAAGTATTACAAAAAAATAAATCTCGAAATTTCGTTATTCCTATATAATTGTATTGTATATGTTTATAATCAATTGTCCTTAAGGAATTTTATTTGAATTCTGTATATTGTATTTGTATTTTATTGTAATGGGTATATATATATATAATAATAAGTACTTTTTAAAAATACTATATTATTCTAATAGATAAAATTAATATATAGTAAATATTATCTATAGTATCCCTAATTACAATATTAGTTATTAGATAATTAATTTAAACAATAAAATAAATTTTATATATATACAAAATGCCACTTTGACTATTTATTAAAATTATAATGAACTATTTTTTAACATTTATAATACTTGTACTTTAAAATATAACATCTTAAGATGAGGTAGAAACAAAAATCTTAGAATTTGTAAAGGTACCAATCCACAGGAAAAAAATGGTCATTTTTTGATGATTGTTAACACAATTAAAGAAATACCAGAGTAGTTATTATTTTTTCGGACACATTGATATATAGTGATTAATTAATTGTTTTTTTTATTATATATAATATAAATTTATCGAATATAACGATTCTGTAAACAATTATGAGAGGTCAATAACAATTCTGGAAAATCTTATAATTTGAAAAAAATAATCCTAGAAATAAAATTATTTTTTTATAAATTTGATATCATTCATAGGAACTATACACATTACACATGTTATGATTATATCTTAATTATAAATGTGAAAAATATACATATATGTTTTTTTTTGAATTTTCCTATCTATTCCAATGTTAACTTATCCTCGCACAGCAAATATTGTCCTAAATCAAAACAAAAGTGTTTGGGTATTCTCAATACTAATATTTTGATGAATCATGTGAAGCAGGCGTATCCATTATCAACATCATGTATAATATCACTCTTATCGCACGCACATTATAAACAAATAACGCTGATTGGTTAAAGGGTGTCGATATTATGTGCAATTGTTGGTATTATGAAAATGTATGTTGCTTAGGTAAACGTCAATAACTTTGTAACAAATTATGTAAATGCAAAATCTTTTCGGCACATTGTAAAATATAATTAGATCTATACGATATATTTAAAATATTTAAAATATATAAATTTTCAAATGATTTATAATCGATATTGTACTTCAACAATTTCGTAAATTTAGAGTTGTAACGAAAAAAATCAGTTTTTTGATAATAATTTAAAAATTATAAATATTAAAAAAAAATTATACCTATATGAATTATAATTATATTGATTAACATTTAATATATTAATTATTTTTTGATTAGAATTATATTTTAGGAGATATCTAGGGTGTCGATATTACGTGCATGTCGATATTATATAACTATTCTCCCCTAACTGATGTATTGCATTCATCAATATTTTAGATGTACGTTTACTAGTTTTCTCTAAATTCATATTATACTTATATATATTTAAACATATATTTGATTATATATAATATATTTAATAAAAAAAAACGTCAAGTAATAAGTAATCATTTCAATAGTAAGAGTTTAAGACAATGGTGTTATATATATATATATATATATATATATATATACATATATATATATATATATATACATATATATATATATATATATATATATATATATATATATACATATATATATATATATATATATATATATATATATAAGTACAATATGTGTATAAGTAAATTGCATGATATAAATGTCAGGTATATTTTATAAATTCTATTCCAGCCATACATTATATATTACACAATATTTTTTCAAATTTATTATCTTTTTAAATTTTTAATTACTTTTGTTTTAGTATTTTTGGTATTTTGTCTTTATATATACTTATACAATTAGTTATTTTCTTTATACAATTGTGCTTAAATTGTGTTGTCTTCTTAATGTATTAATATATTTAACATATACTATATATTACAATCTATAAAATTGTATATTTGAATTCAATTTTAGAAATAATTTATAGAATATTATATTTATCAATATATTGATTTTTTCTCTTTATTCTTTTTTTTTTACTTTAATTCCTGAATACATTTTCTAAGATTAATAAATCTCAATTTGGATCTAGTCAAAATAGTAGTACAAATGATGCTTTGAATTTTCTCGTGAAAAATATTACTAATAATTTGGAAAGTAAATTGTTATCAGCTATTTTATCAATCATTCTATATAAATCATTTGATTCAATAGATCGTAAATTACTGATGACAACAATCGAAAATTATGGTTTTATAGGTGTTGCAAAATATTTGTTTACAAGTTATTTTGAAAATAGAATTAAATATGTTATTTATAATGATACTAAGTCTGATTTTTAGAAATATTAATAATGGTGTTCCTCAAGGTTTTGTATCCTTTACTTTTTAATATATTTTGTAATGATTTACATATTGTTTTTAATTCTTCTAATTTAAATTATATATATATATATATATATATATAATTAACATTGATATTTCACGGGCTAATGATAATAATATTTTATATTTTATAGATAGTATGAATTCTGTATGCCTATTTCAACTTATTGACAAACCAACTAGGATTGGTGATTATTCTAATACAATCATTGATAACATATTCACAAATTTTAAATCGTCACCAGAAATCGTTGGTGTATGTATTACTGATATAAGTGATCATCTACCTATTTTTTCAATTGATAATAATTATTTTACATATAATTTAATACTTACTAAACAAAAGTATATAACATTTAGATCAATAAATTGTTCTAATATTAGTTATTTAAATAAATCATTATTTGATTACGATTGGAAACATATATATGATGACAATAATAATGCTTTTAATAAACAAAGATATATATCTTATAAAATATATTAATATCTTTAATCAGACTATCTAACAAATTATATTTAGAAATAAAAATTGACAATAAAATAATATTAAAAAAAATGGAGGTCTATAAATGAAATTCTGTATCCTAATTCAAAAAATAAAATTAAGTGTCCTTTCAGTAATATTATCAAAGAAGATGATTTAAAAACCGCGACGATATTTAATATTAATGTATGCACTCTAGGTAAATCATTATTAGATCTAATTCCTAAAACTAATAAATATACATTTCTTTCAGAATTAGTAAATAACAATAATTTTTATTTTTACCCTATTACAATTACTGAAATTGTTAAAGTTGTGGAAAATTGCACTATGAAAACTTCCAAAGACTTATATGAAATTGACATAAACTTAATAAAAAATACAATAGATAAAATTAAATATATATTACAACACCTTTTTAATATTTCAATTTCGCAGGGTATTTTCCCAAATATACTTAAAAAAAGTCAAGTTATTGTTTTATTTAAAAAAGGATATAAAAGGTTACCAGGTATTGACCAATTTCTCTATTATCTCAATTTTCCAAAATATTTGAAAAAATAATTAAAAATCGAATGAATGAATTTATGAATACATTTTCTAAGATTAATGAATCTCAATTTGGATTTAGGCAAAATAGTAGTACAAATGATGATTACCTTATGGAAACATTACTAATAATTTAGAAAGTAAATATAGTAAATTAGTAAATTATTATCATCTATATTGTCAATTGATCTATGTAAAGCCTTTGATACAATATATCATGAATTACTAATATTTAAAATGGAAAATTATGGTTTTAGAGATGCTGCAAAAGATTTTGTTACTAGTTATCTTGAAAATAGAATGCAATTTGTCATTTACAATGACATTAAGTCTGATTTTAGTAATAGTAATATTGGTGTTCCTCAAGGTTCTGTTTTTGGTCCTTTACTTTTTAATATATTTTTAAATGATTTACATATTGTTTCTAATTCTTCTATTCCTATTTTATTCGATGACGATACTAATTTAATTTTTAAAGATAAAGATGCTAATACTCTTAAATTAACTATGAAAAATGAACTTAAGAAATTAAATATATGGTTATCCGAAAATAAACTAACTATTAACATAGATAAATCATCTTACATTTTAATTCATGATAAGTTTAATGATAACAAATATACAAATAATTTTGTTTTATATAAAAATGGTAATATAATCATTATAGTACAGTATTATAAATATTTAGGAATCACTATAGATGAGAAATTAAACTGGAAAAAATATATAAATGTTTCTAAATAACTTTCTAAAGATGTATCTATTATACATAAATTAAAATATTCTATTACTATCAAATCATTAAAACTTATTTATAATATATTTGTTCTACCTCATCTAAATTATTGTAATACTGTATGGTCTACTACATATATATATAATCTAAATAGATTAATTATTATACAAAATAAAGCCATCAGAGCTATTTTCAATATTTCAAATAGATGTAATACAGATCAATATTATAAAATACTGAATATCTTTAATTAACTACTCTACAATTTATGTTTAAGATTATTTATAATTTTACACCAATACATATTAAAAATATGTTCTTTATTATATAGTGTATATATATAGTCAAAGGAACATTTTGAATTTGTTATTCCTAAATATAAAAAAATTCTGCAAAACTTACAATGGTTTTTTATGGAATCTTCTAGAAAACAAATTTAAATTATTCAATAATATAAAAAGTTTACTAGAAGATTAAAATACAAATATATTTCGATGTATTAAATGTTGAAAATAATTTATTTCTTCTGTGTTTTATATTATATATTACATATATGTGTTATATATTTTCCAACTATAGTTAAAAAATTATATAATATATATAGATAGATAGATAGATAATAGTTTATTGATTAGAATCAAAACGATGGATAACAATAAATAATAATGACAGAAATATATAAATAATAGTTAGCAAATATAAATAAGTTGTGATTTACACACACCGAAAGTAAATAAAATAATAATAAAGCAATATTTGGGATTTTGATCAAACGTGCTGAACACATCATCAAATAACTAGGGAAGAGGTATCGGGTTGGTCAGGCCCATATAGGATTATATGCCCATAAATCCTGAGGGATGGACGGTCCCTGCATTTTGGTGTTTTAACATCTCTCCACACCTATAATATCAAATGAGTATACAGCTTGTAAGATCAAATACCCAAATAAAGTACAAAACGAAAACGAAAACTAAAAAAACAATAACATTATAAAAATAACGACATTACATTTAAGCATGTTGAGAATAAAAATTTCCATTAATATTAATAGTATCTATATTTGTAATAAATATGCTTAAAGATTTAGACGAAGCCACAGAACGAGGAAGTGAATTCCAAGCGGTACTCACTCTGTTGCTGAATGAATTTATAGTTGATTTATTAATACATTTGTCTTTGCGTATTTTAATTAGAGGTCCACGATTACTTGTTGAATAAGTTGTGAATACCGATGATTTATCAATATCCACGAGATTGTTCAGTATCTTGAAAGCCAAAATCAGGTCAGCTCTTAATCTGCGGTGGGATAAATTCATTAAATTGAGAAAACACAATCTAGTATCATAAGTTGATTTAATAAAGTTACATCTGAAGTAAATTCGCTTAGTAAATTTATGTTGAACTTTTTCAATAAGTTTTTTTAGGCCGCTAAAGTCATTGCCTGGATTCCAAATGGAAGAACCATATTCGAGTAATGGCCGTATATAGGTTGTATAGGCTTTGACTAGATAATATGAATTATTTGTAGTAAAACATCTAAAAATGATATTAGAGATCACATAGGCTTTTATATATATATATATTTTTTTTAATATTTAAGTTACCTTATACTCAATTATATTTTAATATTTTATTTGCTTTAATTTATTTTTAAAATGATTCAATAATTACTCGGGAATGGAACTTTTTTATTTTAATACTTTATTTATAATGTACACATTTGAAATCCTTGAGCTTTTACTATTATATAGAAATATCCCATTTGGCATTTAATCTCTTTAGAATATATTATATTTTACTTTTAATTACTTTTAATTATTTGTATGAAAACGTTAACATTATATATTATTATTATTATTAATATTATTAATTAAGTTTATATATATATATATATATATATAATTTATATAATTTATTTCATCTTGTTAATAATTATATTTTAAATCACTTATAGGATTGGGTTATGAAGGTTATTAGCATACTTATTAAATACAATAGGCATAATTTAATATATTAACATTTTATTTATATTATCCTCGTATAATATTGATATAATTTATCATTTGAATTTACTATTGCTATATTATAAGCATATTATTATAAAATACATAGTAATATATATATATATATATAACATAGATCGTCTATTTAAGATAATTAATTATTAATACATATACTTGTACCCAATATACATAACTATAATTATATAACTCAAACCAAAAGATTACGAAGACTCAAAAGGTAAGAATATTATAATATAATATATTAACATTTAACTAAGCGTATTTCTACACAGTTTAATAATAGTGATTTTATTTTACAAATCATACTCATTCATATTAGATTCTATATATATATATGATGCTAATGATACTATTTTATTAAACTATATAAATATTGGTTCATTATTGGTGATGCGACGGAGGTTTTAAAAAAAAAGTATTACAAAAAAATAAATCTCGAAATTTCGTTATTCCTATATAATTGTATTGTATATGTTTATAATCAATTGTCCTTAAGGAATTTTATTTGAATTCTGTATATTTTATTTGTATTTTATTGTAATGGGTATATATATAATAATAAGTACTTTTTAAAAATACTATATTATTCTAATAGATAACATTAATATATAGTAAATATTATCTATAGTATCCCTAATTACAATATTAGATATTAGATAATTAATTTAAACAATAAAATAAATTTTATATATATACAAAATGCCACTTTGACTATTTATTAAAATAATAATGAACTATTTTTTAACATTTATAATACTTGTACTTTAAAATGTAACATCTTAAGATGAGGTAGAAAAAAAAAATCTTATAATTTGTAAAGGTACCAATCCACAGAAAAAATGGTCATTTTTTGATGATTGTTAACACAATTAAAGAAATACCAGGGTAGTTATTATTTTTTCGGACACATTGTAATATATAGCGATTAATTAATTGTTTTTTTATTATATATAATATAAATTTATCAAATATAACGATTCCGTACAAAATTATGAGATGTCAACAACAATTCTGGAAAATCCTATAATTTGAAAAAAAATCCTAGAAATAAAATTATTTTATAAATTTATAAATTTATAAATTTGATATCATTCATAGGAACTATTAAACACATTACACATATTCTGAAAATTGTATGATTATATCTTAATTATAAATGTGAAAAATATACATATATGTTTTTTTTTGAATTTTCCTATCTATTCCAATGTTAACTTTTCCTCGCACAGCAAATATTGTCCTAAATCAAAACAAAAGTGTTTGGGTATTCTCAATACTAAAATGTTGATGAATCATGTGAAGCAGGCGTATCCATTATCAACATCATGTATAATATCACTCTTATCGCACGCACATTATAAACAAATAACGCTGATTGGTTAAAGGGTGTCGATATTATGTGCAATTGTTGGTATTATGAAAATGTATGTTGCTTAGGTAAACGTCAATAACTTTGTAACAAATTATGTAAATGCAAAATCTTTTCGGCACATTGTAAAATATAATTAGATCTATACGATATATTTAAAATATTTAAAATATATAAATTTTCAAATGATTTATAATCGATATTGTACTTCAACAATTTCGTAAATTTAGAGTTGTAACGAAAAAAATCAGTTTTTTGATAATAATTTAAAAATTATAAATATTAAAAAAAAATTATACCTATATGAATTATAATTATATTGATTAACATTTAATATATTAATTATTTTTTGATTAGAATTATATTTTAGGAGATATCTAGGGTGTCGATATTACGTGCATGTCGATATTATATAACTATTCTCCCCTAACTGATGTATTGCATTCATCAATATTTTAGATGTACGTTTACTAGTTTTCTCTAAATTCATATTATACTTATATATATTTAAACATATATTTGATTATATATAATATATTTAATAAAAAAAAACGTCAAGTAATAAGTAATCATTTCAATAGTAAGAGTTTAAGACAATGGTGTTATATATATATATATAAGTACAATATGTGTATAAGTAAATTGCATGATATAAATGTCAGGTATATTTTATAAATTCTATTCCAGCCATACATTATATATTACACAATATTTTTTCAAATTTATTATCTTTTTAAATTTGTAATTACTTTTGTTTTAGTATTTTTGGTATTTTGTCTTAATATATACTTATACAATTAGTTATTTTCTTTATACAATTGTGCTTAAATTGTGTTGTCTTCTTAATGTATTAATATATTTAACATATACTATATATTACAATCTATAAAATTGTATATTTATTTGAATTCAATTTTAGAAATAATTTATAGAATATTATATTTATCAATATATTGATTTTTTCTCTTTATTCTTTTTTTTTTACTTTAATTCCTGAATACATTTTCTAAGATTAATGAATCTCAATTTGGATCTAGTAAAAATAGTAGTACAAATGATGCTTTGAATTATCTTATGAAAAATATTACTAATAATTTGGAAAGTAAATTGTTATCAATTATTTTATCAATAATTCTATATAAATCATTTGATTCAATAGATCGTAAATTACTGATGACAACAATCGAAAATTATGGTTTTAGAGGTGTTGCAAAATATTTTTTTACAAGTTATTTTGAAAATAGAATTAAATGTGTTATTTATAATGATACTAAGTCTGATTTATAGAAATATTAATAATGGTGTTCCTCAAGGTTTTGTATCCTTTACTTTTTAATATATTTTGTAATGATTTACATATTGTTTTTAATTCTTCTAATTTAAATTATATATATATATATATATATATAATTAACATTGATATTTCACGGGCTAATGATAATAATATTTTATATTTTATAGATAGTATGAATTCTGTATGCCTATTTCAACTTATTGACAAACCAACTAGGATTGGTGATTATTCTAATACAATCATTGATAACATATTCACAAATTTTAAATCGTCACCAGAAATCGTTGGTGTATGTATTACTGATATAAGTGATCATCTACCTATTTTTTCAATTGATAATAATTATTTTACATATAATTTAATACTTACTAAACAAAAGTATATAACATTTAGATCAATAAATTGTTCTAATATTAGTTATTTAAATAAATCATTATTTGATTACGATTGGAAACATATATATGATGACAATAATAATGCTTTTAATAAACAAAGATATATATCTTATAAAATATATTAATATCTTTAATCAGACTATCTAACAAATTATATTTAGAAATAAAAATTGACAATAAAAGAATATTAAAAAAAATGGAGGTCTATAAATGAAATTATGTATCCTAATTCAAAAAATAAAATTAAGTGTCCTTTCAGTAATATTATCAAAGAAGATGATTTAAAAACCGCGACGATATTTAATATTAATGTATGCACTCTAGGTAAATCATTATTAGATCTAATTCCTAAAACTAATAAATATACATTTCTTTCAGAATTAGTAAATAACAATAATTTTTATTTTTACCCTATTACAATTACTGAAATTGTTAAAGTTGTGGAAAATTGCACTATGAAAACTTCCAAAGACTTATATGAAATTGACATAAACTTAATAAAAAATACAATAGATGAAATTAAATATGTATTACAACACCTTTTTAATATTTCAATTTCGCAGGGTATTTTCCCAAATATACTTAAAAAAAGTCAAGTTATTGTTTTATTCAAAAAAGGATATAAAAGGTTACCAGGTAACTATTGACCAATTTCTCTATTATCTCAATGTTCCAAAATATTTGAAAAAATAATTAAAAATCGAATGAATGAATTTATGAATACATTTTCTAAGATTAATGAATCTAAATTTGGATTTAGGCAAAATAGTAGTACAAATGATGATTTAAATTACCTTATGGAAAACATAACTAATAATTTATAAAGTCAATTATTATCAGCTATATTGTCAATTGATCTATGTAAAGCCTTTGATACAATAGATCATGAATTACTAATATTTAAAATGGAAAATTATGGTTTTAGAGATGCTGCAAAAGATTTTGTTACTAGTTATCTTGAAAATAGAATGCAATTTGTCATTTACAATGACATTAAGTCTGATTTTAGTAATAGTAATATTGGTGTTCCTCAAGGTTCTGTTTTTGGTCCTTTACTTTTTAATATATTTTTAAATGATTTACATATTGTTTTTAATTCTATTCCTATTTTATTCGATGACGATACTAATTTAATTTTTAAAGATAAAGATGCTAATACTCTTAAATTAACTATGAATAATGAACTTAAGAAATTAAATATATGTTTATCTGAAAATAAACTAACTATTAACATAGATAAATCATCTTATATTTAAATTCATGATAAGTTTAATGATAACAAATATACAAATAATTTTGTTTTATATAAAAATGGTAATATAATCATTATAGTACAGTATTATAAATATTTAGGAATCACTATAGATGAGAAATTAAACTGGAAAAAATATATAAATGTTTCTAAATAACTTTCTAAAGATGTATCTATTATACATAAATTAAAATATTCTATTACTATCAAATCATTAAAACTTATTTATAATATATTTGTTCTACCTCATCTAAATTATTGTAATACTGTATAGTCTACTACATATATATATATATATATATATATATATATATATATATATATATATATATATATATATATATAATCTAAATATATTAATTATTATACAAAATAAATCCATCAGAGATTTTTTCAATATTTCAAATAGATGTAATACAGATCAATATTATAAAAAACTGAATATCTTTAATTAACTACTCTAAAATTTATGTTTAAGATTATGTATAATTTTACACCAATACATATTAAAAATATGTTCTTTATTAAATAGTGTATATATAGTCAAAGGAACATTTTGAATTTGTTATTCCTAAATATAAAAAAATTCTGCAAAACTTATAATGGTTTTTTAGGTAATCTTCTAGAAAACAAATTTAAATTATTCAATAATATAAAAACATTTACTAGAAGATTAAAATACAAATATATTTCGATATATTAAATGCTGAATATAACTTATTTCTTCTGTGTTTTATATTATATATTACATATATGTGTTATATATTTTCCAACTATAGTTAAAAAAATATATAATATATATATATATATATATATATATATTTTTTAATATTTAAGTTACTTTATACTCAATTATATTTTTATATTTTATTTGCTTTAATTTATTTTTAAAATGATGCAATAATTACTCGGGAATGGAATTTTTTTATTTTAATACTTTATTTATAATGTACACATTTGAAATCCTTGAGCTTTTACTATTATATAGAAATATCCCATTTGGCATTTAATCTTTTTAGAATATATTATATTTTACTTTTAATTACTTTTAATTATTTGTATTAAAACTTTAACATTATATATTATTATTATTATTAATATTATTATTTAAGTTTATATATATTTATATATATATATATATAATTTATATAATTTATTTCATCTTGTTAATAATTATATTTTAAATCACTTATTATCACAATATTATTATTTAAGTTTATATATATTTATATATATATATATATAATTTATATAATTTATTTCATCTTGTTAATAATTATATTTTAAATCACTTATAGCAATTGATATTCGAGGTTATTAGCATACTTATTAAATACAATAGGCATAATTTAACATATTAACATTTTATTTATATTATCCTCGTATAATATTGATATAATGTATCATTTGAATTTACTATTGCCATATTATAATCATATTATTAAAAATACATAGTAATATATATATATATATATATATATATATATATATAACATAGATCGTCTATTTAAGATAATTAATTATTAATACATGTACTTGTACCCAATATACATAACTCTAATTATATAACTTAAACTAATAGATATCAAAGACAGAGGTAAGAATATTATAATATAACTTATTAATATTTAACTAAGCGTATTTCTACACAGTATAATAATAGTGATTTTATTTTACAAATCATACTTATTCATATTAGATTCTATAGATATGATGATCGCGATACTCTTTTATTAAACCATATATATGTTGGTTCATTATTGGTGATGCGACGGAGGTTTTAAAAAAAAAAGTATTAAAAAAAAAAAATCTCAAATTTCGTTATTCCTATGTAATTGTATTGTATATGTTTATAATCAAATGTCCTTAAGGATATTTAGTTGAATTATGTACATTTTATTTATATTTTATTGTAATGGGTATATATATAATAATAAGTATTTTTTTTAAATACTATATTCTTCTAATAGATAACATTAATATATAGTAAATATTATATATAGAATCCAGTAAACAACAACATACAAATATGTTCATATTACGAGCATACAAATATGAACATATTATGAACATACAAATATGAACATATTAAGAACATACAAATATGAACATATTATTAACATATTATGAACATACAAATATGAACATATTATGTACATATTATGAACATACAAATATGAGCATTGGTATTATATTGACCTGATTCAAGTTCATGTGAACTCATACCATTATATTTATATTATATGTGATATTATAGTTTGGCTATTAAGGCTAGGTAATTGTATATATTTATATATATATAATACATTATCTGAATATTTCTAGTAAATGAAAGCATGATTAAAAGAGTTTAAGTTTGAATAAGTGAAATATATATATATATATATATATACAATAATTATTATGAGTACATTTATTCTATAATATAATTATGACATTATTACTACTATAAAATAAAATGCCAACTTATATTTATCTTACATATACACTCTTTATTATTCAGATAATATATATAAACATACACGAATTATTTTAAAATGATGACAAGAAAATAAATAAAAAACATGTTATAACATGCAAATCCATGTATAAATAAGTATTGTAATATGTTGATATTTTAAAACTGATTCTTTTGAGATATATTTTAAATAAAAATAATTATATTCCCATACAAAAATAATAAGATATTTCCGTTATTCAATTTGACGTTGCAGATGAACATGCAAATCCATGTATAAATAAGTATTGTAATATGTTGATATTTTAAAACTGATTCTTTTGAGATATATTTTAAATAAAAATAATTATATTCCCATACAAAAATAATAAGATATTTCCGTTATTCAATTTGACGTTGCAGATGAACTCATTAACAGATTGGCATAGATCTGTAATCTTAGTAATATAAATTACGAATTCAATATTATATTGAACATTTTTTACATATAATTATTATAATAATATAATATTTAAGGTACATTTTACGCGGAATATAGACTATATAATAGAGTTTCAATTATAGTCATACAAATTACGAATCCTATATTGAATATATGTTGAATATAATATAATATTTAATTCGTTAAATTTAATACCCAATTAATTATATAATTATTATAATAATATAAAATATATATAAAATAATATAATATAATATTAAATAACATTTAATTTAAATATTATTATTATAATTATATGTAAAATAAATATACAATTTGTGTACCTTTTACTCGTAATATAGAGTTCCAATTATATACATTTATGATACAAATTATGAATTCAAAAATATGTATAATAATATATAATATAGATAACGTTTACATATAATACAGATTTCAATTATTAAATTTATATAAAATAAATAATTTTAATTCAGGAAGTAAACAATGTTTATTATCATTATAATCCGGATTATAACGAAATAATAATCATATTATAACCGGTTATAATGTTATTATTAGTATAATAATAAAATAAATTTAAAATTGTGTACTTATCTAATTAGTTTAAATTGTTATCATAATTTATTCAAATAGTGTAACAAAAGTAAAACTTGTAATGGAATATCAATTGACTATGAACAAATATATTTTTAAATTATATTTTTATAAAGTATATATTTTATCTGTATACCAGTCTTTATATTATTTTCTTATATTTTTACACTTATTTATTTATAATTTAATAGTATATTTCGTAATAATTATTATTATTTATTTTATAGTACACTATTAATTTTAATTTGAAAAATATTATTATTAATTTTATTTAGTTTTATACAATTTTATAAATCTAAGGAGAATTTAAATAGAATAAATCTAAAGCTTATGAATAAATTATAACTTTGAATAATATGTGATAATATAATAAATTTAACTTAGTTATTTATTATTTTATAATGTAATACTATATTTTATAACTTATGATATACAAATTATTATTATTTCGTAGAAAATATCATATGGCCCCGATATATATTGATAAATTTATGGGGTCAAGTTTAAATATATTACATGTATTGCTATAGTATATATGCTATATTGCCATATAGCTAAACATATATATTTTAAATGTATAATAATAGATATACTTTTATTTAATTTAATTTTTTAACAAATTTTATAAAATCCAATACATCATTATGATCATAATTATATTTGAGAATATTGTCTATCTTGAATTATGATCTTGAATTGTGCGTACATATGTTATTTATATATATATAGCAAAGAAATTAGGTGGATCGCGTCAGTACTTTTTATCTAAACACTCATTTATATACTCAAACATAGCAAACAAATTATTCTTAGAACAAAGCATATATATATTAGATGAGTATATATATATATATATATATATATATATATATGTATATGTATAATTTATTTATGTATAATTTATTTATATTTGGGTATATTACTGAGTTAGGTATTATTATAATAATTATAATAACTATAATAATTAAACAACGTTTGAAATTAACTTTATCAGTTGAAAAGTATGATATGATATAACGTAACAGTACGGTGTGCTGAAAGTATGATATGATGTAACGTGATAGTAAGTTATGCTAGAGGGGACAGCATGATATGATATATTGTGACAGTACGGTAGTCTGAAAGTTATATTTATGTTATAACATATTTATATGAACATATTATGAACATAATATGTTCATATTAATATGTTGTCAAATAAATATTTGTATGAAAATTATATTTGTATTATATAACATATTAATATGAACATAATATGTTGTAAAATAAATATACAGAATCATATAAATATGTTCATATTATGAACATACTATGTTTATATTTGTATGTTGTTGTTTACTGGGTATCCCTAATTACAATATTAGTTATTAGATAATTAATTTAAACAATAAAATAAATTTTATATATATATATAAATTTTCTAAAAATTAGGCCACTCTGACTATTTATTAAAATTATAAAGAACTATTTTTTTAAATTTATAATATTAGTAATTATTTGTACTTTAAAATATAACATCTTAAGATTAGGTAGAACATTTTTTTTTAGAATTTGTAAAGGTACCAATCCACATAAAAAAATGGTCATTTTTTAATGATTGTTAACACAATTAAATAAATTGGTAGTTATTATTTGTTCGGATAAATTGTAATATATAGTGATTAATTAATTGTTTTATTATTATTTATAATATAAATTTATCAAATATAACGATTCTGTACAAAATTATGAGAGGTCAACAACAATTCTGGAAAATCCTATAAATTTTATAAATTTATGAATTTATAAATTTGATATCATTCATAAGAACTATTAAACACATTACACATATTCTGAAAATTGTATGATTATATCTTAATTATAAATGTGAAAAATATACATATATGTTTTTTTTTTAATTATCATATCTATTCCAATGTTAACTTTTTTTGTAAAGTTAACATGCCCTCGCACAGCAAATATTGACCTAAATCAAAATATAAATGTTTGGGTATTCTCAATACTAAAATGTTGATGAATCATGTGAATCAGCCGAATCCATCATCAACATCATGTCTGAAGTCACTCTTACAGTACGAATGTCTCACAAATACATTATTCTAGTATTATGTTCCTTGTATGTAAATTATACATACAACTAGTAGGAACCTATATCAACAATTGTTATAACTTATAACATCCATTAATATATATACATATATATATATATATGTATATATATATATATATATATATACTAGGACGGGTGGCCGGTGTCATATAATACATCGTCCCAATCCCAAAAATCGTCCCCGATTGTCACGTGACAACAAAATCGATGATAGTTCACTAAATACACATACCAATCGCTTCAAATTATAACCACATATAACTAGTATGTACACACATGTGGAAAAAATCCAAAATCCAAAAAATATGCTTTAAAATAAAGTAATACTCAAATATATAAAGTAGAATGGAGATGACTTTAAAAATACCAGATTAAACGATAATAAATTAATATTTTAAAATTCTGAATCAACAGAAGTTATTATTTTTCAATTTTAAGTCTAATACTATAAGATCGTATTATAAAATTGTTTCTATATACCATTTTAATTCAAAAACGTTGATTTTTTCCACATGTGTGTATATACATACTATTTATATGTGGTTTAAATTTGAAGCGATTCGTATGTGTATTTAGTGAACTATCATCGATTTTGTTGTCACGTGACAATCGGGGACGATTTTTGGGATGGTGACGATGTATTATATGACACCGGCGTTGCCCGTAAATGAGACTATTTTAGGTGTGGGTGTAATGGGTTAGTTGATACCATTGTGTCTTTTTTAAATTTTTATATAATGTTTTCTAGCAGTCAGTGGGTCATTATTTAACTTTTTTTTATTTTAATGAAAAAAAACAATGATAATTTCATAATGTATTTATTAAAACAAAACTTTAACTACTTTGGTCTACTATTACTAATGAGTAAAAGTATTTCTAAAACCTAGATGGCCGGGGCCCGGCTTCGCCCGTGTTCGATCGTAAGGTTCACTTGGTGATGTAATGCAGCTAGGTATATAGGTATATAGTAGGTATGTTCACGGGTCACAATTGTGATATTTCGAAACAGTTTCGAAACCAGAGCCAACTGTTTCGATACCATCAATTTTTTAATTCAGAAGTTTCGAAACCAATAATGAAACCAGATGACAATGTTTCGAAACCAATAATGAAATCAGGCGATCATATTTCGAAACCAATAACGAAACCAGGCGAACATTTTTCGAAACCAATAATGAAACTAAAATAATATAAATATATATATATACATGCCCATATACATATATGTCCATTTTTCATTATCTCGAGACAATCAAATATAAATATATATATATATATATATATATATATATATATATATATATATATATATATATATATATATTTGTATAGATTCACTCGGTATGTAATGCATATATAATTATAGTATAGATTTTAGAAAAAATATTTTTTTATAAATCTATATTTTTTTCTTTGATCTTATGATAACATTTGGCGAAATATTAAAACAGAGATGGAAACACTATTATTCATATTTTTATGATTTTTCTGATTTTATTAAATATATTTTCGTACTCCTAATCTGATGAATTCATAATTTATACGAAAAAATTACCGGAAGTCGGTCAAATAGACTATTCTAAAATCATGTATTTTTCACTTTTTCGGCCGTAGCTCGAAGAATATTAAACATAAGAAGTCACAATTTATCAAAGTATATTATATTTTAATTAACTATTTAATAAAGTTAAAATTATTGAAATCGAATAATTATTGTAGATTTTGATTTTTTACATCACCTATGTTTAATAATTTATGTTTACATGTCGTAGATAGGAAATAATTAATATAAACTCGTAACGTAAAAAATATTAACTCGATTTTACTCGTTCGTGAACTTTTTCTCAATAATACGGGTAAATAAATTCAGATTTACCAATTGTTATTTCGATATTCAAACCGGATGTTGGAGTTCGTAAATCTACGTAATGTATTCGAAATTAAAGAAACTCATTTTTACGAAATTATTTACGATAAAATTATCCACGATAATGTTTGTTATTAAAAATTTGCGTCGAATTTAAATTTTTCGATTAAGTAAATCGATCAAAAAATGACACTATTTAATGATTATTGGTATCGCGTGAATACATATTCAAAAAAGTAAATCATTCATGTTACCCCCGCTACCCCACTTTATCTCTGGACGATTTCCTTACGGCGAATTTTAATTATTTGAATTTATATAAAATATTAAAAACCCAAAATACTACCAGAAATATTGCCCGTAGATGAAAATGAGTGTGCGCGTACTAAGTATTCCTAAATATATTTCGGGTAGCTAACCTCATATATGTACATTGAAAAAAAAAATTTCAAATCGAGCATTATTTGAATTTAAGTATACACTTTGTTGAGATTTTTGACGGAAAAAGACTTTTATGGGAAAGAGATTTTGAAAAAAAATCACACCTCGATTTAAAAAAATTAGAAAAATTTAAAATTAAAAAATTGTCCTATCCGTTAACGTCGAGGTGGGGACTGATCGGCCTGCGGCCTCGGCGTACGAGCCCGCCGCGCACCTCTACAGTAAAGTATGTTTAGAGAAATATATATATATATATAGATATGATGATATACGGTTTATTAGCCACTAAAATATGTTCGATAAGATCCTTTCGCTCGTGCGGGAAGAAAATAATAATACGATAACAATTAGATAATAATAATACATTATAGATAAGATAACATACAAATAATAAATTGGATTATTTAATGATTAGAGGTAGAGAGAAAATAAGAAATAATATTTATTAATCTTTTGTGTGATCTAGTCATAGATTTATAGTTTACAAATGTAAAATACAAATCTATGGATCTAGTAGAACGAATGGTGGGAGGGAGGGAATCCCATAGGGTTTGACCCGTATTTTTAAAAGCTCTAGAATTTAGGGAAGTTTTACTAGAGTTTGGGATGATAAGAAGATGTTTAGAGAGATCATTTTGGTAACGAAGAGAAGACACTATTTTTCATTTTTTAATTAGATTAGATATATAGGGGTAAAAGAATATATTGATTCATGGATTATAGATAGGGGTAGTACTCAAAAATCGATACCTAACAATAAATCACCATAACTTTATTATTTCTTAATCAAATATTTCCAAATTTTATTTATAAGTATTGAGTAGGTATATACATATAATATATATTTAAATTTAATGTAGTTGTTTAATCTGAGATAACAGGAGTATCGATATCACATGCAATTATAATGAACATGTATGCAAATATATGTTGCTTAGGTACACATTTATAACTTTGTAATTCATTATGAAAAATAAAAAAAAAATTCTGCAAATAGTAAAATATAATTAGATATTTAAGATTTATTTGTAATATTTAAAATAACTATATATTTAAATGATTGAGAATCGATATTATACTTCAAAAATATCATACATTTAGTTGTTTGAGTTGTAACGAAAAATCAGTTTGGGGAATACCATGGTTAAACGTAGAAAATGGCGAGTAAGATTTGTCAATCATAATACATATAATAATTATAATTATTAAAAATATTAATTAATATTATTATATATTATTTCCAATTTAGCTTGTTATCAATATATATATATATATATATATATATATATATATATATCTATTTTTTGAAATATGTCTTAACATGAACCCTATTTAATATTGTTATTAAAACTATATTTCATTATGTAATATAATGTATGATTTATGATATATAATACTATTTATAATTGTTTAAATAATTGTTAAACTAAATAGGAAGTACAGACAAAACATATACACTACTCGAAAATGCATTTGTAATAATGGTATGTGTAGTATGTGTGACGATGTATATTACACTTTCTCGGAATAAGAATCATCTGGTAAAAGGTAATATATATATATATATATGTGACACACACTTATATCATTCACTTTAATAAATATTTATATAAATATAATTATTTATTCAACAGAAAACAACAAGAATGAAAGTAATTACGAGAGTACCCAGAGTTAGTTATTATTATTCACCAGTTAACATAGGATAATAATTAAAGTTCTTTTAAATTAATCTGTATATTTTATAGTATATTATTAAAATACTATACAAATAATATCTTTTATTTTTTTAAATATTTTAAAATTTGAAGATGTAATTATATATATAGAAATACATCATTAATCTATTATTTCTTAAATAATTAATATAAATTAGATTATAACTCATATTTTAATTTAAATAAACCAAAAAATAAATTGATCCTACTACTTATGAAATCAAATAAATTAAAAAATATAATATTTGTTAAAGTACCAACGTTATATAATTAATGTGTAATACTCTTTTAAGGAAAAATAATATAAATTATGTATTTATTCTAAAAAAAAACTTTAAAATATTTATTTATAAGTAAATATTAGTTTATATATTTTTTAATATTTATATTTGTTTTTCATCTTGTTTCCTTTAGTGTTTTAAATTAATATCGGTATTATTATTAATCATATGTAATTTGACAGGAATGTGGCGCCATTAAACATATTTAATGATGATTGACTAATTTTAGTAGTTTTAATGGTATAACATACTTTTTATAACATTACTATTTTTATTAACAATTTTTCTATATAACAATTTTATAAAGTTACATATTTTTACTTATATTTATTTTAATACATTCTAATATTATGCAATTATTTTATTTACCTATTTTATTATGTACTTTAATGTAATGGCTATGCTTTTACTGATACTTCATATATGCATGATATACATATTATATCGTATGTCTATAAACTGATTTCATTCATTCATTCATTTACTCATATATATATAAAAATATATATATATATATATATATATATATATATATATATATATATATATATATATATATATATATACATGTTATAAAGTCAAAGTTGTAGATATATATATATATATATATATATATATATATATATATATATTGATATTTAACTATTATTAATTATTGATTATTACTATGTCCCCAATTTCTAATGAAAAATTATATAAATTGATTCAAGATTTATCTGACAAAATTAATTAATTAAATGATAAAGTTGATTATCAGACAACAATACTTTTAAATTTAACAAAGGAAAATAATATATTCAAAGAAACAATTAATAATAATAATCAAATACAAAATAATAATAGTATTACTATAACAGATACATTAACTGATACAATAACTGATACACTAAAGGATATTGAGAAAAATAAAGGTATAGCCAATAACATAATATTTACAAATAACAATATAGATTCAAATTTAACTGATTTTAACAATACTAATAAATTTACAGATTATATAAATAAAAAATTGGATACTAAATTATCATATAATAATATTTTACATATACGTAAATTAAATACTAATAAAAATAAAAAATCAGAAACAGATGATGTATCAAATGATATAGATACTGGTACTAAATATATAATTAAGTTAGATAGTTTAGAAACTAAATTACAGATATTTAAAAATAAAAATAAACTATTTGATACTAATATATATATAAACCAGAAATTACCTTTCAATACACATACCATATTTTATAAAACAAGACAATTAAGAAAATTAGGAAAAATAAATAAAACCTGGATATATAAAGATACTGTATATGTAAATGCTAATAAAGAATATTTAAAATCAATAATTTAAATTAATAATATTAAACAATTGTGTGAATATGAATTGAATTAGATTGATGTATATTGTGTATACTTTTTGTGTGTTTTTTTTTATTTTTTCTTCTTTTCTTCTTTTCTTCACTTCTTATAATTATATTGCATTCATACTTTATATTTAATTTTAGAATTTATATTCATAAAAACAATTAATATTTCAAATTTGTTGTATTTACATATACAAGTATTACAAATTTATTACAAATTTATATAATTTTATTTATTTTTCACTTAATTAAGGTTTATTCAGTATTACATTTTTACCAATATTATATAACAATATTTTAGAATTTATTACATTCACATATACAAGTATTCAAAGTTTATATAGTTTTTATAGTTTTCTTTATTTTCACTTCAGGTTTATTCAGTATTACATTTTTACAAATATTATATAACAACATTTTAGAATTTATTGCATTCTCATATACAAGTATTTACAGTTTATATAGTTTTTATAGTTTTCTTTATTTTTACATTCCAGGTTTATTCAATATTACATTTTTATCAACATTATATAATAATATTTAAAATGTATTGCATTTACATATTAGTATTACAATTTATAAGTATATAGTTTTTTATATCATTTTATTCAATTCACGTTTAGTTTTTATTCACTTCAAGCATATCCAGTATTACATTTTTTTTCTTCAACATTTTATGACTAATTAAGCTTATTATTCTTATGAATTATATAAATATATTTTATTTTTACTTTATTTCTTTATTTTCTTTGAATAATTTTTAATAATAATTTGTTTTTTTAATTTTACTTTGTTCTTATGCACTTAAATTCTATCCACCAAACATATTATATATTAACAAATGAACCAGAAAATGATAGATATAATACTACTTCTAGTAATCCTGAAAATTGTAGTTATAAATTCAATATAGACTCACAGTATTATACTCATAAAGAATTTATAAACAATATACAAAATAAAAATAAATGTTTCTCTATAATACATATACATATTCATAGTATTTCAAAGAATTTTGATAATCTAATAATATTATTAGATTCTTTGAAATATGAATTTGATATTATAGCTATTAGTGAATCTTGGATCAATGATAATAACACATTTATTTATAATATCCCTAATTATAATTCATATGTCTCTAATAGAAAGCATAAACATGCAGGTGGGGTATTATTTTATATAAGAAAACAATTTAGTGTTAAAATAATAGATATATTTACCAACAATTATTTTCAAAGCATAATTCTCGAAATAGACTATGAACATAATCACCATCTTTAGATTTTAATTCATTTTTATCTGTTAATAATTATATTACAACACATTTTAATATTACAAATAAAAACCTTTTTATATGTGGTGATTTTAATATAGATATTTTAAATTACACAAAATGCAAAACAACTAAAGATTTTATAAATTCAATGAATGAAATTGGATGTTATAACCTAATTAACAGGCCAACTAGAATTACGAAAGATAAAGTTTCAATTATCGACAATATATTCTACAACAATGACCTTGCAAATGTTAATTCAGGTATAATAATATCAGATATATCAGATCATTTTCCTATTTTCACTATAATATCAAATAAAGTTAAGAAACATGAAAAACTAATTTATAAACTAATTAACAATACAAGTGAATCAAATTTAAATTTACTTTGTAATTTTTTATCTGAAGTAAATTGGAATTTTATTGAATGTGATGATATGGAAATATCATGGAATTTATTTAAAAATTTTGTAGTAGACAACTTTAATAAATATTGTCCAAAAAAGAAAATTAAAACAAAAATGAAATCACTTAATCCGTGGATTACAATCGAAATAAAAAAACAATGCAGAAAAAAACAAAAATTATATTACAAATATCTAAAATCAAATACTATTGAATCATTAATTTTGTATAAAGCGTATATAATCAATTTAACAACAAAAATTAAGATTCTGAAAAAAAAAAAAAATTTAAAAAGATACATGGAAAACAATAAATGGACTTATATCAAATACATACATTCCCTTTTGCAACTCTTTCAATTTAGATAATAATATAATCACTAATACTAAATCAATTGCAAACGAATTCAATACTTACTTTAGTAATATTGGAAAAAAATTAGATTCATCAATAGAAAAAACAGAAACCAATAATTTTATCAAATATCTTAACATCCCAAATAATTCCAGTTTTTTTTTATCTCCCATCACTTCTAACGATTTAATAAATGTTTTTAATAATTTTAAACCGAAAAAATCACTATATACTTTTAATTTTAATATGGATTTTCTTAAAATCATATCTCCATATATACTACACCCGTTACTGTATCTTTTTAATAAATCTTTTTCATCCGGTATAATACCATTATCGTTAAAATCAGCAAAAGTTGTGCCATTTTATAAAAATAAAAATAAACATGATTTTAATAACTATAGACCAATATCGTTAACTAATCAATTTTCTAAAGTACTTGAAAAAATATTTTACACAAAAATAATAATCTTTTTAGAAAAACACAATATTATAAATAACTCACAATATAGATTTCGTAAACAATTAAATACAACTGATGCAATATTTAATCTGCAATCACAAATTACCAAAAGTATTAATTCTAATAAAATATGTGCATCTATCTTTATTGATTTCAGAAAAGCATTTGATACGGTAAACCATTCCATTTTAATTAAAAAGTTAGAAAATATTGGCATCCGTGGTATACCACTAAAATGGTTAACTAATTATTTATCTGATCGATCTCAAATTGTATTATATAATGATGTATACTCAGACATAGCTACTATAAATTGTGGAGTACCTCAAGGAACTATTCTTGGACCTATTTTATTTTTAATATATATTAATGATTTAGTAAACGCATCTAATATATTTAAATTTACCATGTTTGCTGACGATACCACATTATTTATTGATGATAGTTCAATTGTTTCATTATCAAGAAATATAAATATGGAATTATCAAAATTAAATAACTGGTTTATTGATAACCGGTTATCATTGAATACTGATAAAACCAATTACATTCTATTTAATTGTAAAGAAAACATGAATATACAAATAAATAAAAATAATATAAAAAGGGTAACAAATATAAAATTTCTTGGTGTAATCATCGATAACAAACTAAGTTGGAAATATCATATTTCATATCTAAGAGCTAAACTGAATAAAATAATCTGGATAACTAGTAAAGTCGCAAGATTATTAAATTTCAAAGCTCTAATAATGATATATAAATCTTTATTCCTTCCTCATATTAATTATGCTAATATAATATGGGGCAATACATATATATCTAATACAAATTGTATCCTGTTACAACAACAAAAAATGTTGAGAATAATTTGTAATAAAAAAATTCATGACCATACTAATATTTTATTTAAAAATATAAATACTCTTAAATTTTATGACCTTGTTGAAAAAAACACTAGTATATTCATGTACAATAAATTCTACTCGTCTTCATCATTATTTTTTAAAAAGAAAAATATAATATATAATATTCGTGATTCCTTAATTTTTGAAATAGAATTATGCAGAAAAAATTTCTTATTATTTTCTTTAGTTTTTAATGGACCACAAACATGGAATAATATAAACTCTGACATAAAAAAATCAAAAACAAAATCAATTTTCGCAAAAAAAATTCATGACAAATTCATCGATAATTACAATTAATCCAATAATTCAAACATTTACATTTATAAAAAAAAATATTTTATCTTTTCTTTTATGTTATAATTTTCAACCTGACATTTATATAAAAAATTTTTTTATTACTCTTCTAGTAAAATAACTATGTTTACCCTTTAGACCTATATATAAAAATAACAAACTTTAAAAAAATAATCATTTTATTCTTATTGACTTTTATAATAAAATATATATATTTTTTAATCCTTTTAAACTATTATATAAAAATGAACCTCATTGTTTTGCTCTTTTGTTCTCATTTATAATTTTAAACTTGACCTTTATATAAAAATTTAAAATTCCTTACAAAATATTTTTTAATGATTTTAATAAAATAATTTGTTTTTAACTTGACCTTTATATAAAAATAACAACTTTAAATATAAAAAAAAAAAAAAATAATAATAATGTTAATCTTCTTACTGCCTTTTATAATACAATATTTTTTTTGTTAATAATTTTAGACTTCTATATAAAAATGATACTCATATAAAAATTAATAAATAGTTATTTTATTTATATTCTAATGACATTTATTGAAAATTACTTTTGATCACTTTTGACTTCTATATAATTTTTATCTATATATTTTTTTATAAATCTTAGTTTGTTGTTGTTGTTCAGTATAGTTTACTCATCTGTTTATTTATTATATTCGTATTATTATTTAGTATCGAAATTTAAATTATTTTAATGATGTTTTTGTATTTTATTTTTTTATACCTACACTAATTTTACTTATTTTTATCTTTTATTTTATAGTTTATATAATTATTAAATGATGAATTAATCAATGACGAGTTGACAGATATCACAATTTTATTATATTATATTTATCTTAGTGTAAACAGGAAGTCAACCTTATTATTATTTTATATATTTTATATTCCACAATATTCACATTCCATTATATTTATATAATGGAATTAAATTATTTGATATCTGTCAACAAGTTAAATTAAGGGTAATTGTCTCGATACCCAGGAAACATATAATTTTTCAATCCGTATTAGATCCGGATTAAATCTGGATTAATTTCGGATCAAGATAAATGTATCCGGATCCTGATTTAATCCGGATTAAATTTGGATCATAGGATCCAAAAATATAATTGTATATAAAAATTAATTATTTTTACAATATACAAAGTTTGATGTTTTATAAATGAAGATTATATATTATATTTGAGATTATATAATTTCAAATTTGTTTAATAATTATTTGATACGGATTAGATCCAGATTGGATTCGAATAAAATGTCGGATTTAACCTTGCAGTTCAATTCAAATTCAATACGGATTTGATCCGGATTAAGCGATACTGATTTAATTTGGATTGTTCAATCCGGATTTAATCCGGATTATGTAATCCGGATTTAATTTGGATTGTGCAATACGGATTCAATCCGGATTAAGTGATACGATTTGTGTTTGGATTGTTCAATCCGGATTTAATCCGGATTATGTTATCCGGATTTAATTTGGATTGTGCAATACGGATATAATCCGGATTAAGCGATACGGATTGAATTTTGAGTGTTTAATACGAATTTTCAAATTGTATACATTATATATATATATATATATATATATATATGTATCCAGCAAACAGTAATAGCCTCATAATAGAATCATAACAGATGTTTACATTGTGCTATTATGCTGCTATTTTAATAATATCAACATAATAGCAGCATAATATACTTTTAAAATTAATAGCAGCATAATATTATCATAATAGACTTTAAATAGCAGCATAACAGCAGCATAATAGCATGACAAATTAATAGCAGCATAATAGACATTTAATGACAACATAATAGCAGCATAATAGCACATGTAAATATTTGAGGCTATTAATGATGCTGTTATGTTGCTATTATGAGGCTATTACTGTATGATTTTAAAGATGTATACAAAAAGTATTTAAATATTAATATATTAAATATATTAAATATTTATTTAAAATTATTACCAATTATTTAATTATTTATTATTTTATTAAATTTAAGTAAATCTCTTGAATCTAAATTAATTAAAATAAATAAAAAATATTGAATATTTTTTGATAAAATTATCATAATAAAAAAATGTTTTTTTTAAAAAACAATTTATTTAACCTATATATAACAATGTATAACTAAAATATATATATATAAAATACAATATATTTATAAATACTTATAAAATAATTAAGATCATACAAGTATTTAGGGATCATACTTATATATATGAGTATACATATATAGGGAATATAGGGGACATATCATACATGTATGCATATAATATACTTATGTATATGCATATAATTATAATATTATAGATTAATAATTTCGCCAACATAAAACTGATATAAAATCAATATATAGATTACTTATTGCCATAATATAGATAACAATATAATATAAATTAGCATTATTTTTTTGTTATAATTACAGTAATAAAATGTTTATTATCCAGGTAATCCAATATTAATCCAGATTCAATCCGGATCTTAGATCCGGATCAAAGTCGAGTATTTAGGCTACTTTTAAATCCGGATTCAATCCGGATCATAATCTGGATTCAATCTGGATCATAATCCGGATTCAATCCGGATTTCAAAGTAGCCTAAATACTCGAATTTGATCCGGATCTAAGATCCGGATTGAATCTGGATTAATATTGGATTGTGTTTCCTGGGTAAGCAGCAATGCTTCTACAATTACCCAGGTACTTGTACCTAAATCTGATAATAATAATAATAATAATAATATATATATATATATATATATGTATATATATATATATATATATATATATATATATATATATATATAATATAAACAAATATATTAAACGAAATATATATTTCGTATGACATAATAAATAATAAGTAATAGATGTCGATAACTACCAAAAATATATAAATATAATTATTTATTCAACAGAAAACCTCAAGAATGAAAGTATTTACGAGAGTACCCAGAGTTAGTTATTATTATTCACCAGTTAACATATGATAATATTTAACCTAGTATTCAATACTCGTGATTAACTTGGATTTATCTCGAGTTTAAACTCGTGTTTAGTCTGATAATTTGGTAACACTATTAACACCAGCTAGATCCAAGTTTAACTCGAGATTAATCCCAGATAAATCCAAGATAAATCCAAGTTTAACTCTAGCTAAATCATTCCATTCATGATCATTCCAAACAGAAAATGTAGAAATGTTCTATATATAATTAGCTCTGTCTAGTCAATACGTTATATTCTTGTATTTATTTTATATTATTGATTATTTATTTTGTATAATACTTTATAACTGTTATTAAACTATTAATATACATATACATTTATATTTTTCTAGTTTATAACTTATATAAATATATTTATTTGTATATCTAATTATAATATATATTTGAGTACTACTCTATATTAGTACTAATTAGTATTGTTTCAGTGTTTTTTATATACCATTATATTTTACTTGTCATTTATATATATATATAAAGGTAAAATATATATATATATATTTATATATATTTGACAAATTTTGTAATTATTTGTTTATTTAAAAAAACTTTGAATGTCATTTTCTCAAGTTTCTACTTTTTCACTAAGTAACCTCATGTAAATGCCTACTACTTTTTTAATTTTTAATATTTGTATCTGAAATTTACTATAAATATAAAACATTTACATCTATAAAAAAGCTGTTGGATTTATTATTATATTTTATAATAATTAAATAAATGATGATAAATTAGCATTTTAATGACACAAATTAAAAATAAATATTTAGTTAATTGATACTATTTTTTTACAATAATTTAAATTAAGTACATTTATAAAAAGACAGAACCTTTCTGATGGAGGAAAGTATCTATTTAATACAAAAGAAATTATGTAATTATATCCATTAGTTATTTATCCTTAGCGTTTATAGATAGAGTTAAATTAGCATTGGTTAGATGAACGCGCGCCTCCACCCTTAAGTATATACTTATATGTTACATCATGTATGATATGTCCCCTATATATATATATATATATATATATATATATATATATGTACCCTTATATATAAGAATGATCCACTAAATACTTATATTATCTTAATTATTTTATAAGTATTTATAAATATATGGTATTTTATATATATATATTATAATTATACATTGTTATAAATAGGTTAAATACATTTTTTTTAATATGATAAAT